>PVIH01008364.1:0-91570 GCA_004025045.1 Sigmodon hispidus | reverse complement strand
GAGCTACTTTAGATTCTGCCTCAAAAAGCTAAAACAATTTATTTTCTTTTTTTCTCTCTCTCTTTTCTGAACTCTAAAAAGAGAGGAATAGAGGGAGAAGAACTTTCTATGAAACCATACTTGCTTATTTTGTTGCTGTTTGATTTTGCTCATCTACTGATTACTTTGGTTACTTTGTTTATGCTTTTTAATTTATTTATTGTGAAATACATTTTGCAGGGGATTTTCTTCCATTTTTAAACTCTTTTCTCGCAGAGATTCCATGGTGTAACCTTATTCCATCTCCACTCAAGGTCAGAGAGTCCCAACATTGTTCACACACACACACACACACACACACACACACACACACACACACACAAGGCTGCATAACAAGACGTTTTGACCAAAGGTATGGTTAGCATGAATCCTATTCTTTAAAGCCTAATGCTGGCTACTTTGAGTACTGAGGAAGGGTTGACACTTGCCTGTACTTTGTAACAATGGCATCCTTGAGAAGGGGAGGTCTTTTCCCTCCTTCCTTGATGCTGTATAAAAAGCCTGTTACAAATACACCCAGGGCCGCTACAGTAATCACTGAAAGCGATCCAGACACTAAGTTTTCTATATCCATGTAATTTTTTCTACCTCCCCAATTTCTTAATCCACATTCCCCTATATCAAGGACCATTCTAAAGGTGAGAGGACCACTACACTATCTTTGCTTGACTGAAGAGTACTTCTCTATAATTAAATGGGCTTCTTTCATTCTTGAGACTCATTTCCTATAAAGATTGTCTGGTAAATTGGAGGGAAGTTCTTGGTCTATTTGTGCAGCAATGACATGGTATCCAAGTGTGGCTTACAGACGAAATGTGTTCCTCACCGCTCTGCAGACTTGATCCAGTACTAGATGCTGGCAAGCTTGGTTCTTCAGGCAAGACTGCTCCCCCTCCCAAGATACTGCCTTGAACACCAGAAGAAAAGAATATCACACCCTGTAGCAGACAAAATCAGAGAGCAGAGGCAGATTCCATATTGCAAATGTTTTTGTAAGGCAACTTAACCTCATTTTTGAGCCTTGACTCAGTCAACTCCCAAAGGCCACATTCTAATTGTTACATTAGAGACTGTGTTTAAGTATGAGTTTGGGTAGGGCCAGAGACTCCGGTGTAATCATTCCCTTCCCAGTGTATTAGTTAAGGATCTGTTTTCTGTTGTGATTGTGCCTGATCTACTTTTTACACTTCTGAACCAAATACTTGGAACTTTTCCTCACACAAACCAAAATCCAATTCTCAAGACAGGAACTAGATGACCTACAATTTCACTCATCTCTGACACAAACTACCAATTTTAGCATAGATCTCAAAGGTGAAGGAGCTCAGCATCAAGACTATCCACATTATAAGAATTCTACATTCCTGTAACCTTCTACCAGTTTTAGGAATTTGCTAGAATTGCTCACAAAATTTGGAAAAATCCTTTTGTTCACATTTGTTGCTTCATTTTAAAGGATATTACTTCAGAAAAGTGGGATGGAAAGGATGTGTGGAGCCAAGAATGAGGGTCGAGGACCACACAGCCCTTCTGTGGCCTTTCTGAGCAGCCCGCCCACACATTCCTTTAAAGCATTCACCAGCAGAAGCTGCTCTTCAGTGCTATCTACAAAACTATATAATAGTCTCTTTAGATGACTGTGAGCAGTCTAATCCCTGTCCACTAGCAATTAGCTCACACTCCAGCTCCTTCCCCTCCCCCAGAAACTGATTAGTAGCAGCTGGAGCTAAAAGTTTCAAACCACTAATTATGTCTTGGTCATTCTGCTGGCTACCTATAATCTCTGTGTCTCCAAAAGACAGTCTTACTAATCAAGAGAATCCAAATACTTTAAGAAAAACATGACAGCAATCAGGGAAAAAACAAATACGTATTTTTTTTATGGAAACACGCTGTGACTGGTTTGATTCCTGTTCATCTATAACACCACCAAGGAGTAATGCTCTTCCCTATGAGTGTTCATGGACACACCCATAAAACTGCTCTCAAATCTCAAACTGCTTTCTCTACAAGGTTACATGTTTCCTGACCCTTCTTTGTGTCCTACCTCTCCTGGTAAACCTCACTCTTACTTTTTCCCAGTGCCTGACACCCTGCAATACTGACCCCCCCCATGCCATTCTTCCCCCAGCTCAGATTCCATAATGTGTGTGAATTGTGATCAGTCTCCTCTGTATTGAAGGCTATGGAAAGATGAATTTTTGTAATTGATTTTGTTTCTATTGGCTACGCAGAATTCCTTTAGTAGTAATTTTAAGTTATTATCTTTGTTGTTCTTGCTTTGTATTATCCATGAGCCTTCAGAGTAGTTTAATAAGACAAATAGATCTCTAGCAATTATAAAAAGTTAAAGAGGCCTCCATAATCACCCATGGATCCTATAGAAGGCATGGAGGGGCCCTGGGCTACCGAAGCAGGCTAATTAGTTCAGAATTTGAGTGCAGAGAAGAGAGTATCTGCTATTAGAGCCAGATGGGTAAAAAAGAAAATAGGTGTATTAATTATGAAACTATGGAGAAAAGGAAAATTGCAGAGATGTGGGTATGCTTTGTATCAACAATGGCAGTGCTGATTTTCATAAACTTAGTTTCCAGTTCTAATCTAACTAAGCATAAAATCTGTTGTTTTTACATCTTAAGAAACAAGCCCTAACAAAGAAAAGATTAACTAGTAAAGTGCTTGCTGACTGAGCAGAAGGCCCTGAGTCCAGATCCCCAGCACCACTGTGGAAAGTTGAACATGATGATAGCTGCCTATAATCTAGCATCTGTCTCTAAGTTGATGCTTGAGACCCTACCCTGACTTCCTCAATGATGAACCGCAAGCTGTAATGTGAACTAAAGCCTTTGCTCCCCACATTGCTTTTGGCTGTGGTTTTATTACATCAAACTAGAACATGTATCATCATAAGCTGGATCTTGATATAGCTTTATGTGAACTCACCTGATAGGTCATTTACTGGACAGCCAGGCTCACTGACTGTACCTTCTAGAACCCATCAGCTCTAACATGAAGATACCTTAGAGTGATGGCATCATAACAAACTACCAGCTAAAGGGTAAATTTGGCTTTTCCCTTAACAGAGAACTATATATATTAAAAAAAAGGAACCTTACTAAGATGTGAAACAATTGGTGAGTGCTGTGAGTGGCTTGTGACTCATAATAACTTTAAAAAAAATGTTAAAAACTCATTGTAGTTTTCTGGAGGGAAAGGAAAGGTTAATAGCATAATAGTATTCCCCAGAGTTGTTATTTAATTTGCATTAAATACCCAGAAATTCATAGAAGTGAAGCACAGTACTCCCTTGGCACATCCCTATAAAAAAGACTGACAGATATTTGGTGTAACGTGGAGCCACAAGTCATCCTCTTGAGTGAGAGGTTAAGTGACGTAACACAGTAATGGCCACCAAACACATGAGATTTCACCAGACTGACGCTGTCCTAATCTTCCTGATATCAACTACGTTAGGTGCCATGGAGACCTAACACAAAAGAACAAGTGATTTGTCCAATGTTATGAGCTGGTAAATGACAGAGGCAGACTCTGATCACACAGGTGTGTCCACAGCCTCTCCAAAAAAATCATATTATTTGTCATCTTTATAGCTAGCCACTGATTTTTTAAATTAGAATCTAGTTTGAAAATGGGTTGTTGGTGTGTCTTAGTAGGAAGGAAAGGATCCTACACAGTGAGTGAGCTGTTTCTACACAAGTACTTGATTAAAACTCTAGAAATGACACTGGAAAAATAGCTCCTTAATGTACTGGTCTGTTTCTCTGGAGAACTCCAACAAAGAACCTAGTGAAATCCACAGCACCTCCACTCCTGCTCTCCACATTCCATCGGGTGAGTGCACCTGAATCACTCATACCCACAGACAGGACCTGTAGGTCCTTGGGTCTTACATGACTGTTGATGGCCATGTGGAATTCTGCCCTCAGTTTGAAGGTTCTGTCCCCTAAGCCAACATGAGAATGTGAGAAAATGCTTAAAGGCTTGCATACAGTTGGCAATGCTGCCTGGCTCTCTAGGATAAGTCTATGATTGATGAGATCCAAAACCCAACAATGAAGACCAAGTATTTTGCCCCAGTTTCTGATTTTTCAGTAGAATGATTATATTGCCTTAGGTTTTGAGTATTTTCTTCTGCAATTCTGAAGTCATCCATCTATTCATCTAGTCAGTAGCTAAGTATTAGAAAAAGTGTTCTTTGTTAATTAGACATATGGTTAAGTTTTCCCATTAGCAAATGAGACACTTACATAAGGATAAAACTAATTGTATCTCCATTTGTAAATATGTCCCAAGAGATTAAAATTAGTTGACCTAAACCCACACAAATGGTCTACCAAGATGATATCTAAAGTGTACCCTATTAGTAGTCTATGTTTACAAAAACCTAATATGAAAGTGAATTAAATAACTATGATCTTTAAATCTGAATAGAAACATTTTGTAACTTGACCAGGAAAACCATCACTTATGCATTTGAGAATTATATTAGAACAAGGCTTTATTAATATTTTATATCTTTTTATGAGATGTTTAATTTTTGAGAAATTATATGACTACTGTATTTACAAGGTTCCACTCTCCTTCCCATACTTCCCACTTCTTTTTAGACTCATGGTCTACTATTCTTTAATTATTTTCTCTATGGAAAAAATAAACTTATGAATTGCACTTGCTCGCCACTTTAATGTTGCTTGTATGCATGTATGATTAAGTCTAACCATTTGCTTTGCTTAACCTACCAAGGGGTTTATCCCTAGAGAAGATTAATTTTTCCCTCTGTCACAGCCATTAATTTCCTGTAGCTCTCCTTTAGGGTTAGAGCCTTATGAGATTTCTATCATCCATATTGGTATGTCAACTGGTGCTCTCATTTTTCAGGCAGCCATACTGTTGAGATTTTGTGGATATAGCTTCCCTATATCATGCATCAGACTTCCTAGTCCTCTGGCTCTTATAATTCTTCTATCTCCTCTCCCTCAGTGTTCCCTGAGCCTTAGCATTAGAAGGAAAATGTTGTAGATATATCTGTTGGGGCTGAAAATTCCCTGGTGTGTTGTTGCCTGCATTTTACCTGGTTGGGTCTTCCTATGATGATCTCTGGCTACTGTAAAAAGGAAGGTTTTTGATGAGGGTTGGAAGCTATATTTACCATCAAGTGTAAGGAAATTACTTAGAATTCAGTGAGAAATTATACTGGTTTAGGAAAATTTCTGTAATAAGTTCTCCTCTAGGGTCCATGACTTCAACAGCTAGGTATAGTGGGGTAGGTTTATAGTAGCAGGCATGGATTCCCTGTTCTTTAATGAGCCTTAAGTCAAATTTTGTTGATTGTCCCCAGAATATATGTGCTACTCTTGCCCCTTTCAAAGTATGTTGCCATTTTGGTCATTGGTGTGACTCATATACATTAACATGAGACTACTGGCCGGGTCTTTTTCTTTCATAACACTTTCCAGTAACATGACAGCTAGTCCACAGATCAGATCCAGCTCCATTCCTCAAAGTTCTGCATCCATCATGTGTGATGTCTTCAGCAATGGATTCTTACCTTCAATTCCTGGAAAGTACCCAAGGCACCTACTAAAACTTATATTGTTTGGGGAGTTGTTTGTACTTCACTGACCAGCAACTAAAAATGAGCTTTCCCATTTCTGGCACTTGGTGTTTTGTGAAATGTTCTATGGCTCTTTGAGAGGAGCATTGTCCCCTCAAACAACATAACTTCATTTCTACTATATAGCTACAGATAGATAGAGATAAATGTGCAAGTCCACGTATATGCTATATGTTCTCTTCCAAACATCCTTGTGATATATGTTCCTCCTCCCACTCTCTCCCTCTCCAGTGCTGTCTTCCTGCCTTACTACTTTAAGAGCACCCAACCTTCCCATTTCCTTTCATAGTACCTCTGTCCTACTATCCATCTTCCTAGAGTTCTTCCCCTCTCACTCTTCTTATAATTCCCTCCGGATGCCCTAGAATCTAGGGTCACTCCAGGGTAGAACTTACAGGTGGAGATCCACAAATAGGAGAGAAAATATGGCATTTGTCTTTGAATCTGGGTTACCTCACTCAATGGAACCTGTCTAAGTGCATTCATATACATGAAAATTTCATTATTTTATTTTTCTTTAGAGTTAAATAGTATTCCATAGTGTATCCATGCCCTATTTTCATTACCCATTCATCACTTGAAGGGCATCTTTGTTGTTTTCATTTTTCTAGGAATTATGTGTAGGCAGCAATGAGCCAGTATACAGAGCCAGTATCTGTGGGGTAGGATGTTAAGATCTTTGGGGAGATGACAAGGAGTGATATAGCTGAGTCATGGGATAAAATTTTCTTTTTTTTTTTTTTTTTAGCTTTTCGAACCTTCTGCACACTGATGTTCAGTGTGACTGGACCAGCTTACAATCCCATAAACAACTATTGAAGGCTTTCCTTTCCACTCATCTTCACCAGCACTCATGGTCAGTTGTTTTCTTGACCTTAGTTATTTTGATGTGGTAAGATGAAATTTCAAAGTAATTTTAATTTGCATTTCCATGACAGCTAAGAATAATGAACACTTTATGAAAATTGGTGAGATGTTTTTATTTCTTCTTTTGAAAACTCTCTGTTCATATCAATTGCATACTTTTTAAATGGGCCATTTGTTTTTTTTGGGTTTTTTTGACTCCATTTTTTGAGTTCCTTCTGTATACTGATTGTTAAGATTCTGTTCTAACCTCTGAAGACACGCCCTGCCCTAGGTTCTGATGTCAAGCTCCATTTGAGAAGAATTCCCACCACCGATTCCTTCCTTGCTTCTTCCTCCCAGAAGAGCACTTTCTCTCTCTTTTTCATTCTCTCTCTCTCTCTCTCTTCCTCACCCTTCTTTCAGTTATTATAACAAAGTCCTCCTACATAGAAACAGCTTAAGAGTGTCCTACTTGCCACAGCCTCTCGCCTCTCATCTACTATCCCATGTCCATGGCTGGTGTCCATGGGGCATGAGGCCTCTCCATTCATAGACGTCTGCCTCTTAAATGGGTCAAAGCCAGATCAAATATGATCCCAACACTGATATTAATCCTATGCCAGTTATATAACTCGACAATACATCTCCCATTCTGTGGGCCTCCTCACACTTGATGTTTTCTTTTGCTGTACAGCAGTTTTTTGATTTTATAAGGTCCCCTTTGTCAGTTGTTGGCCTTAATTCCTGGACTAAATATTAGTGACCTCAGCCTCAGGTTATTCTGAACAGCATCTTCTGATGTAGAAGCTACATGAACTTTTTATGTTCAAATGACAAAAGAAAGAAATAGATCTGTGTGTTTACCAATATTCTGGTTAGAACAGTGGGTATCTGGGTTCTAGCACGGTGGAAAAAAAAACCTCTGCTCCAGTTTTCTGATGCTGTCAGATGGCATGCTAAGCTTTGGGGATGGTGGAAATTGGTGACCTGCTAAATGAATATATTCAAAGGGGTTTTCGCTGATATTCAAGAGGATGCTATGTCAGGAACAGAACTGGTAATTAATGGCTTCTGGAGAACTAAACTGAATCCAACGTAGTTTTTGGCGCTTAATATGCATCATTCCAACTGCACCCAGAATTGTCCATTTTAATCCACCTTTTAGAATCTTCAGTTTTGATCTAGCTCCTTTTTTTTTTCCTTGAGAAAAGCTTGAGTTCTCAGTATCAAGCACCAGTATGAGTAGACTTGCTGTGAGAAAGATGAAAAAGAAATACAGCAAATAAGGAAAGAATACCATCAAAGAATAAAGCAGGGGTGTCGGGGGAGGGCATTGGGACTCTCAATGAGCTCAAGAGGAGAAAGGAATGTTGGCAATGCTTCCAGTCTTTTCACTGGAATTCCATGTTCCAGTTCTCATGCCTCGAGTTTCCAGATAAACCAGAGAGGAAAACAGGGCAGAGAGTGAAGTCTTTGGTGAAAAGGAAAGAAATGAGCCTCACCCTGAGAAAAGTTTCCCTTTAGGGGTTTTAGGATTGACTCCTTTAGGGGTTTTAGGATTGACTCCTTTGAAGTCCCAGCCTGATTTCCCATCTCTCCTCTTCTTCCCTGGTCCTGCTCAGCCAGGCGCCTTCTGTTTGTTGACAGCTCTGGGTTTTAAAGTTAGTAGTACCACCAGGCATTCCTGCTAATGGAAGAAGTCCAAACTCTATTTGGCCACGAATACAATTACACCCACAGAAGTGTATTTTTGCTCGCAGCTTTAGTCTTCGGTTTGCCAGGTAGGTAATTTATACAGAGCTAGAAAAAGATTGTTTGGGGCAAGGATACAGTACATTGTCACTGAGAGACACAGCCTCTGAGTCTGAGTTAAAGACAATGAACAGCTCACAGAATTGTTCCACTTCCCATTTTCTTTGGAATTGATGCTTCTTTGTCACTTACAGCGGCAAGAAAGATGTCATGAGGAAACTCTTAAAGTTCTCTCAAATATCCAAGTCAGCCATGGTTTGTGAGTATTCTGTGAGGTTCTCCATGAATCTTCAACCTCATGAACCATATCTGTGTGTCTTATTTTCAGCAAACATAATTTTGAATTGCAGCATGGTCAGCTACCTCAGGAAACTTGTCATCTAGGCACAGTGATCCCACAGGCAACTCATCCACATTGACGGGTGTCCATCAAACAGACCAGAGACTGTCCTGTTTCCTTTATTTATTTATTTTTCTGCTGCTTTAGCTGTAGACAAATTAATCATCTCTCAGATGTTATAAGTAGCTGTCAAAAGTATATTATATTAAGATTTCTATTTTGCATTCAGAAAACATAAAAGCATATAACATAGTCATTCCAACAGCAACGTCAGTCATTTCTTATGCTGTTTATTTACAAGTAAACAGGCAACTACATGCCAATCATCAATTTTTCAGATTATGTCTGAGGGCATTCGGGTCCTGGGTAACCATCAGGTGATACACAGGATTTCAAGGGCTTTCACCAATCCCCTTTTCCCTAGTTTTATTTTTCTAAATGAATTCTCCCAAAAATTATGTGACAGGGTCTACTAAGCAGTATAAGCGCACAGTGGTGCTCTGTGATGGAGAGCAGGTGACAGGAGGCATGGGAATAGGTTAGGGAGGAAAGTCAGAGCATGAAACCAAGGACAGAGGGCATATTCTCAGGACTGGGGACAGACTGAAACAGGGTGTGTGAGTCACCGCCTGATGAGGAGCAGAAGATGAAAAATAGAAGCAGTTCATTTCTGGGGTCCACTAAGAATGTTTGCCTTGCCCTTCCTTCTACTCATGTCCAGCTACCACCAGCAGGACCTTCCGACCCTGTCAATGTGCATTTTTCTGAACTGAGAATCCTTGTTCAGTGTACCAAGCGGGTTTTTCTAGTTTTTCACTCTGTGTTTGCCTTTCTTTTCTTTTTCTTTCTCTTTGAGAGATGGGAAGAATAGACAAATGTTTTATATTCTACTGAAAATCACATGAGGAAAAAGATAAAAAGTTCAGGTTTCCTAAACCTGGTTTTCATTTAGCTTTATTCTGTCTTGACTTCCTGATCAGTGAAAAGGTCTGTTTTCAGTCTTTCTTCATAACAGACTTACTCATGCACATGAGATTATGTACACAAAATACTCTGAAAAATAAAATACTGTGCAAACATTGAGTGAAAATTAGTATTTTTTATTTCGACTATTATTATTCTCCTAGTGTCCATAAAAATTGCCTTGAATAAACTTCTAAATCAAATCCTTTGCATCTGTTTATACAGTTGCACCTTGCCACTTCCATAGGTGAATATGTTCATCTTTGTCTGGCCTCTGGCAAGACATCACTCCACCTCATGTGGCCAGAGGGAAAGAATAATTCTGAATAAATGATGAGGGTCAAGCATCAAGTTGACATTCGTCCCTCCTGGCCTAGTCATCTGCTGGTCATAAGCCTCCAACTATACTTGGTAAGAAGCACAAAGGAAAATAAACAGTCAGGAGAAGAAAAACCTGAGCAGTCATTGCATAGATTTTTGTTTCGCTTTTTTTTTTTTTTTTTTTTTTTTTCCCCTGTGAGGAAATATTCTTCAGTCTGTGTGTTTCAAGAAGGTATTTTTGTTACGGATCTTTTTGTAGCTTTCCCAATATATAACCTTTTGGTGATGTAACCTGCATCTCTATAAATTATATACCATGTGTCAGAATCAAGTGTTCTTAAAATATTATCAGCTGTTGCTAAATATATTTTTGCACATTCTTTCCTAATTCTATGTTATATAGTAATTGATACACAGCCCACAAAACATCTAAAAATACTTTTTACAGCAAAATAAGTGCCTCCAATTCCTTTCTACTCTATGGTAAATGTAAACCGCAGAAACCAATGCAGAAATTTGTAACTACAGTTCAGGAAGGAAAGGGGGGGAATTATGAAGCAATGGTTTCCACGGCTCAGCATTGACTTTGTCTCACCATAATTACCAATCCACACATAGTTCAAAGGGTTAGAATCCACTAAGATCACATCCTTTATTCTCAAGCTGTGGAAGCATTCCTTCTCTGGCTCACTTGAAATGAACAAGCAGAAAGAAGCAGACAAGCTGACACTGTTCTCTGCCTGCTCAGCATTCACTCCCCTCCGTCTGTCCAAGTAGACCTATGACGTCCTATAGGTATCTATACTGCCTTTCCAAGCTCACCACACACTTTGACACAATTTCTTCACTTAGCAAAAAACATTATGTAGGTCTCGTGATTGGTCCTGGGTAGGATATTCCATTTCCTAAGTTATACTGGTCAAGCTGACACAGAGGTCCCCACTCTCTCCTGATAGATATGAAAGAAAACCCCACATTATCTCACATATGTGTGGAATTTTGAAAAGTCAAATCGGTATGCTGGCGAGGAGTTTGAGGTTATAAGGGTCTGAGAGTAAGATGTACCTAAAAAAAAAAAGAGACCATGATAAAGGAAGGCAAAATCTTTGGGACCTAATCATTTGTTGCCATTGAATTGAATTCAGTCATATTCTACAGTGCTGTGGTGTTCATAGAGCCTCAGATTAGAGAATTCTCTTAATTAGTCTGAATATTGGTAAATTTATTGACTGTTAATGCTCAAGACTCCAATGCCCAGAAGTAGCAATTTCCATTATACATGTAACTTTTAATAATAATAATAATTTCCCTTTTAAAGTTAGATTGTCCTGGATTACAGACCACACCCAAGGCTAATTACTATCTGAAACAGAACAAGAGACTACCAGAATAATATCATTACATCATGACTTTTATGTCAAATAATAATCCCTAAAATTCAATCATGTTAAAATGCTATTCTAATATAGGACTTCTTAAAAATAGAATTTCTTGTATGCCATTAAAAATGTCAAATTTTAATAATATAAATTGTAACAGAAGGATTTCATTTTGCCTAATTAAAGCAAAGAAGTTTTTGTTTTGTTTTTAATGTAATATTTTTATTCATGAAAACTAACACCCCAAAGAGGCAATAAAGGGTGTGAAGAGCAGATTTGATGTGATAAAGCAGAGTACTTATACTGTATCTCCAACATATTCAAGTGTCATTTTTTTTTTACTTGATGCATATTTTCACTCATGTCTGTCTAGTTTTCTAGTGATAACAAGATTTTCCCATTTTACTTCTTCTGAGAGATAATTATTGCTGTTGCAAATTGCAACATAACACAGAAGTTTTTAGAAGGCCACTCAAGGTGCCCCTAAATAAAGTCTCCAAGTAGAATGTATTAAAATAACAGGCAAGCAAACAAGGCAGGTGAACTTTGCTTCTCTTACACACTACTCTTCCAGTATATTCAGAGCCTGCTGTCAACATCACTCTACTTCTGCAGAAGATCAAATAAACAATCATTTGATTTTCATCTGATATCCTAGCATCTGTGGTACCAACAGAAGCAAAGATCAAAAACGTTCTAAGATAGAGATATACAGTGTGTGAGTAGCTAAAGCTAAGCTAGTATAAGCTGGAACAGTTTTGAGTCACATTTTGCAAGATTTATTTCTACTGGTTTTAATAAGTGGGGTATCGGTGCGGACATCAGAGTACATGTGTCTGAAGTTCATAAGCAGGTGTTGGATCTCCTGAAGCTGGAGTTATAGACACTTCTGAGCCACACAGCCTAGGTGCTGTGACCCAAACAAGAGTCTCTTACAAGTGCAGTACTTGCTCTTAGCCACTGAGACATCTCTCCAGACTTCCTGTTGTGGTTGTTGCTGCTGCTGCTGCTGCTGGTTGCTGGTGTGTATGCTTATATTACATGGCAGGGAGTTGCTTGTAAAGGCTAGAGGAAGGCATTAGATAATGAAGCTGGAGTTAGGAAGGCTATTGAGACATCCATTGTGAGAGCTGAGAATGAAACCCTGGAAGAACAGCAATTAGTCACTGAAACACATACACACACACACACACACACACACACACACACACAACACCACAACACCAGTATTAAGCACGCACACACTTAAATCTTCCTTAACTGGGGTAGCCTTTGCTGTCATTGGGTACTTGTGTGGATTGACTTGCTTATTTTTCAGATGGTAAAAGCAGTAGCTTCCCTGTTTCCTATACATTGTGCATGTGACCAGCTTGTTGCTCTAATACTTCTAAAATAAATATTATAGTACTTAGGAGACAGAGGTAGGATCTCTGAGTCTGAGGCCAACCTGGCATACAGAACAAGTTTCTGAACAGCCAGGGCTACACACATAGAGACCCTGGTAGTCAGAAGTTTCTATCCCAGAGAGAAACTCGCAAATACCTAGCATCTACTAGCCAAATAATTGACTCAAAGGCTTAATATTATAGAACTGTTAGGCCAGTAGCTCAAACCTATTACTGACTAGCTCTTACATTTAAATTAACCCATTATTCTTATCTATGTTTAGCCACATGGCTTGGTACCTTTTCTCAGTTCAGCATTCTCATCTTGCTTCCTTTGCATCTAGCTGGCATCTGCTTCTCTGCCTTTCCTTTTTCCATAATTCTCCTAGTCTAGTTGCCCTGCCTCTATTTCCTGCCTGACTAGTAGCCAATTAGCATTTTATTAAACCAATACCAGCGACAAATTTTTACAATGTATAAGAGCATTATCCCACACTCTTTCAAAATAAAATAGAATAAAATGAATATTATATATAAAATATTTGCTCCAAAGTTATGGTTATCTAACTCATTTTTAAAAGATGAATAGATAGAAGAGAAATGGAAAAGTACTCACTAGATTATTCCTGCATAACAAAGTGAGAAGGATCTTCAAGATCATCCAATTGACAAACCTGAGAATGAGACTAAAGACCCTAGAAAGATGGTATTTGGGGCTTAAACATCTATGAGACTGATTTCAATGTGCACCACAGAAACCAAAAAGGTCATGCAAAAGAAAAAAAATAGAAATATTAGAAAGCTGACCTTTAAAACACAGAAAGACAAATTCCAGCTATAATCCAGAAGTTAAATGGGAGAAATATACCACTGAAAAGAGTGTGAGAGAAGCCTGAGATTAAGTGTTATGAGCCTCCATTATTTATGCAAAAGATGAATAATGTGGCAGTAGGTGGTAAGGTGGATGTTATGATGTGAGTGCAAGAACGGATCATGAGATACACCAGAACCCACTTTAACGGTTTATCAAGAGAAGAAGGAAGAGGGGTGTGAGCAGGCCTGCTGAGAGGAGCATGTAGGAGCATGGGAACAGGTAGGATCTGCTTTTAAGGGGTGGCTTTGCATATGTATATAGGGGGCTTAGTAATTATGATACCCATGTATATGCCATACTGTATATGCACAAATGTAAGGTTCTGAGACTATTAGGAATTTTGCTTGACTGTTGGGATGCATGCACAGCCATAGGACCCAGGAAGTGGTTAGGGAATGTGGAAGTGCCAGCAACTGGGATGACTCTGTCTTCTGCCTGAGTGCGAGCCAGCATATAGGTCCCTGGAAGTGGCTGGAAGGTGTTGGAAATACTTACAATGGAGCCAAAGGAGAGCTGATTTAAAGATTTGCAATGAGAAGAGTAATAAAGGTAAAATTTAGAAAATAGAAAGTATAAATTATAGGAATTGGGTATATGTGTATATATATATAAACATATATATATATATATATATATATATATATATATATATATATATATACTGCATTATTCGTGATAGTAAGAACCTGGAAACAACCTAGATGCCCCTCAACTGAGGAATGGATTAACAAACTGTGGTACATCTACACAATGGAGTACTATGCAGCAGTAAGAAAAAATGATATCCTAAAATTTTCAGGCAAATGGATGCATTTGGAGAATCTCTTCCTGAGCGAGGTCTCACAAACCCAGAAGGATAAGCAGGGAATGTACTCATTCATTAGTGGACCTTAAGCAAAAGCACTCTTATATCATTGAAAGAGGGGAAATCTTTAGCAGGAATGTCTTGGATCTTCAGCTTTCTTTACAATGATACTACTTGGATCCAGTATCCATCTGCATTTGGTCTCCTAAAATTTTTCTGAATTTGCTACTGTGCCATCCACTTCTAAGAATTAAATGCAATGAATAAATGAGAAAAAGAAAAGTTAAGTGACAGGAACTTTTAAAAGGCACAGAATTCTGGCCCCCACTCCCAGTCCAGTCAAAGAGAGTGAGGAGGGATTATATAAGTGAAGGGGTCAAGATCATGATGGGGAAACCCAGAGACAGTTGAGTTCATTGGCTCTGGAAACCTGCATGAGACTGAACTAGGCACACTGAATGTGAAAGACTGTGTGTGACTTGGGCAGATTGTGGGGCCTCTGGCAGTGGGATCGGGATTTATCTCTAGTACATGAACTAGCATTTTGGAGCCCATTCCCTATAGAGGGATACCTTGCTCACCTTCACATGGTGGATGGGTTTAGTCCTGCCTCAGCTTGATATGCAGATTATATTGACTCTCTGTGGGAGTCCTTACCCTCTCTGAGAAGTGGATGAGGGGTAAGGTGGAGAGAAGCTGGGGGCTGGTAGGAGGAGGAGAGGGAAGGGGAACTGTGGTTGGTATGTAAAATTAAAAAAAAAAAAAACCTTTTAAATAAAAAAATGCCTACATAAAAACAAACCAACTACAACTGTTGTTAAATTTGAAGCTGTGTTTACCCTAACCCTTTAAGATATCCTCAATGCTGTATCGTTTTTAAAGAATTTCAATACAAATGTGTCTTTTATATAGTAATAGATGTTGATAAATAAATAGATAATTAAAAAAATAATAATACTCAGTTGTGTATATGGCTGGAGTAGTTTGTTTTGTTTTGTTTTATTTTTAACCGAGTGTGGAATAAGAAGAGCTTCGCCTCAGGGTTTTTTCAGTGAGTAGAGGTCTCTTAGGATCAAGCTTCCCTATACATGCTAAGACATTAATGTCAAAACCTAATATTGATATTAAATAAATCACCAAATCTTTGCTAAAGTCTGTAATGTGTAACTAGAAATAATTCTCTAGAAGTGTGTGGATAAATGTGAGTACGCACAACAGTGCGCCATAAGCACTCCCCTTTTGATATTTCAATATCCAGCAGTTTGTAATTATATAATGTCAACCTGTTATGTTTGGAAATAATATCCCCACAGGGGTTGGCTTATATCACAAGGTCTTTGAATATGAATGTACTTACAAGAATTTTCATTTTGATTATACTTGTGTTGAGGTAGTATATTGCTATAGGTTGTTGTAATAACATTTCAAATTTTATGACCCTTTCATCCAGGGATCTAGGGGCATGTTACTAAAAACAGGAAAGTCAAAATTCAACAAATCAAAACCACAAAGCTGTGATTCTTTCTTTACTTATTGTGTAGCATATTAAAAATAAGAACTTTCTGAGCCCTGGGGAGCTAGCCAGTAAGTAGCGCTCCTCCATCAGCTCTTGCCTGTAAGATCCTGCCCTGTTTAGTGCCTGTCCTGACCACCTTCAACAATGAGCACTATTGTAGAAATAAAAGCCAAATAAATCCTTTTCTCTCTGACCTGCTTTCTGGCCATGGTATTTTGTCACAGCAATAGAAACCCTAACTAAGCCATAGGCATTGCAGAAAATATTTAATGCCCTCAAATACCTTGTGAGATCGCACCTATTTCTCAGAAGTCACTTATCAATAACATGAATAGAAATGTAAGAAAAATAACTCTTCCTCTCATGGCTTGCTTATTTTGTTAACACAAAGTAGAGACAAAACATTTCTATAGAACAATGGAATGTTTCTATAATGGCAAGTGTATGAATAAATCATTATTTAAGCTTCTGAAAATTGGCATAGTTTATTCCACAGCATGTTTGTAGAAACAAGAACCAAGATATTGTTCTTATTTCCTGTGAGTCCTTTTACCTGTTCATCTATTTGGTTGACAGAAAAAAAAAATCATTTGGATTAGATCCACTTACTAAAATATAAACAATAGATTAATATCCTGTATTCCATCATGCATTCATAACTAATGTTATTTTGAATACTTCACAAAGCAGATAACTATATGTACATATATTTTGAAAAGTAAATATTTATTTGGAAAAATAAAATATTTTTGCTGATTTAACAAAAAAGAACAGGAACTTTCTGTTGTTTTATTCATATTTTCTTTTGTAACACAGAGAATTATGCTAATATTAGTATAATGGCGAATACCTGAGGCTCACAGTTACACAATGAAGGAGCATATATAGAATAAGAACATGCATGTCTAGAACAATGGGCAGTAAGACTCCTTAGAATTCTGGCAAAAATGCATTTTAAACGTGACAGAGATATGCTTCTTCCTTAAGTGTTTTCTCAGAATATAACTAGATTTGTGTTTGGAGAAGAGTAAACTATGTCTGAAGGCTAGGTGAACTCACTATGAATGGAAGAATCTATACCTGGAGGAGAGTAAACTATATCTGAAGGCTAGGTGAACTCACTAGTTAGTTTGTCAACACACCTCCACTGATCTAACTCACACTGTACAAAGGTAACACATTTCCAAGGCCAGGGACAGATAGAAAGAGCTTTATAAACACAGCAGAGAAAAAACATGATCTATCTGATCAGAGCACAAATATATTGTACAGTTTTGACCCATGTGTTTATTGATTATAATGAAAATTACGATGCTAGTGTATTACAATTATTTTAAGGAAGAAAATAGAATGCTATTTAATATCAACATTGATGTATCATAACTTGAAACTGATTGTGTAATTACTTGTCAGCCTAAAACTTTCATGTAATCCTGTAGGCTGAGGGCTACATTGCATAGTGTTTTGTGTTAATAATACATTCAAATAGAAGAAAATTCAGAGTGCCTCCAGGTGCATAATTTCTTATTCATTCCATGATTTTTTTGTCAAGACCTAATGTGGCCTCCAGAATAAGGGCTGGAGTACACACTCTTGAGTTAGATAATTCTATGCTTCACATCCAGACGGTGTTGAAAACAGATGCTGGAAAAACAAGCCCTGTACTCATGAGAAGCAATAATGGACACATGAGCTCATATAACAGGATGGATGGAGAGGGTGCTATGGAAAATAAACTTTGAAGGACCAGTAGTGGGGGAGGTTCAGATAGGCAAAACGAACCTTCCCAAGAGGAAGGAACACTGGTATATTCCAGAGTCCAACACCGAGAAGCAGAATACCAAATTCAATTGTGTGTTGTTGGGGTGGGGTTCAAGCAGTGAGGACAGTGAGCACAGAAACTGCACTGATTTGGGGTGCCACTGTACCTGGCACACAGTAGGTACTCGGAAATTAATCAGTGGATAAATATGCATGCAAAGCAGTTTGCTGGGCAAGAAGCACAAAATGTGTCTATATCAGTAAGCAAAGAGTGCAGGATATAGGAGCCTGTGGATGTTTCCAATAGTTTCATTTTATTCTTAGAACAATGGGACATTTTATGAAAGTTTTAATGCCTGGCAGCAGCACATGCACCCAGAAAGATAATTTTCCTCCTATCATATTACGTATCCTATTTACTATAAAATGCATTATCATGTACAACATTAAAAACAAGTATCTGGGCTGGAGAGATGGCTCAGAGGTTGAGAGCACTGACTATTCTTCCAGAGGTCCTGAGTTCAATTCCCAGCAATCACATGGTGGCTGACAACCACCTATGATGGCATCTGGTGCCCTCTTCTGTGTACTGTATGCATAATAAATAAATAATTTTTTAAAAAACAAATATCTTTCAAACTGTATTTAAAAATACAGATTATAAAGTGGTGATGGTAAGTACTTATGTGCATGCATACAAATCTGAGTTTGGGTCCTGAAATCTGGGTATGTTGTGGTACCACACTAAATAATACCAATGTACCTGGAGAAAGACTAACTTGACGAGCAGATTCCCAGAATATTGAGAGCCAGCCAGCCTTAACTATTCAGTGATGAACAGAAGACTCTGTCTCAAGCAGGATAGCAAACAAAGATCAGTACTGAGGTTGTGTTCTGACCTCCACATATACCCCTTGGTACATATGCCCACACTTGAGAGAGAGAAAGAGAGAGAGAGAGAGAGAGAGAGAGAGAGAGAGAGAGAGAGAGAGAGAGAGAGAGAGGAGGGTTTTTCAATCATTTTAAAAAAGGACTGGGCTGTAACTCATTGGTAGTATGTCTGACCAAGCATGTATGAATCTCTCAATACCATCCTCTGTGGTGATGATTTTTAAAGGAGAGGAGGATCGATTATAGAAAATATATTCTGATTTCAGAGATATCAAGAAACAAAAAAGGGGGGAGATAAAACTTAGAAAACTTCAGTTGTATGGAAAGAAAGAACAGAGTGGACACAGAGTGACTAGTTAGAGGGCAACTCTCAAGGCTGCCTTGGTGTTTCAGTCTATTGCAAAAGTATGAGTCAACCAGAGGCTGTTAGAATGAAAGTAATGGTCAGAAGTGAGAAGTGTCTAGGAAGGATGGTGTGAAATGAGGAGGTCAGACACTGCAAAGCCACTGGTGGTTTTTACTGAGCTGGAAACATCGTGAAAACTATGAATCCGGCAGCAGACTGAAATTTGCAATTTATCAGCATTCAGGTGGTGAATGGGTTTGTGGGAGCAACGAGTTTTTTTTTCCCTTAGGGCAGCAGTTTTCAGTCAAGGGTAATGACTCCAGCTGCACTGCTGAGGTTGGTTGGAGAGATGCAAGCGGTGGGGATGGAAGCAAACTGAAAGTACCAAGAAGGAAAATAAGGGTCTGACACTGGCGTCTTCGGCAGTTACAAAAAGAAAGTTCAGACAGAGCAAATCTGAAAACTCAGGACCCAATGATTCAGCTTCAAATGGAGAATAGGACAGAATTACAGGCTCTGGAAAAGATCATGGTGCTATTAACTATAATGGAGGATGTGGGAACAGCAGAAAGATACGATGAACACATAGAAAAATGAGCTAGGGTCCATGCTGTTTGTCATGGACCACACACGGGCTGTGGGATGTACAGATAAACATGTCTACTAGGCAGGACATCGCTCTGAACTCTCTCTACAGGAACATAGCATCTCCTCCACACAAATAGGTGAAGGGACATCCATCCTGACCTTACTCATTTTGTTCAGGGAAAGAGGAGTGGCACCCTACCTGACAACGAGGTCTACTGACCGTTCTGAATTTCAGTTTTTGCTCACCAGTTACTGACTTAAAGATCTTAGACTAACTACTATAGATATAATACCATTATATGACAAGCAATAAATATTAAGATTCTAAAAAAGATCTTGGATAAGACATTTATTATCTCTGTGCTTTGGTTTCCTAATGAGTAAATTGAGGGAAATACCTGGTTTCTAAAGGTGTTTTATGAATTGGAACGGTGACGGGGCTTGTAAGAGGGCTGCTATTTTTATTACCTGTCTGGGTGTACCCATCAACTCTGGAATTATTTCTTCTAGCATTCATAATTGTATCTGTTTCCTTCTTCCATGGAGTATTTCTTAGACCCTGCTGTGTAGAAGGTACTCACAGCCATCTACTTATACTGTATCTTTCCATATCTTATTGCAATCATCTGAGATATGAGTTGCTTGCTATATTGCTTAATGTGTCTATTTCCTGGAGTATTTGACATCTCCCTCACCAGTGGGAGCTCAGCTACAAGAAATCACCCCAAGAGCATCAGCAGAGGGTCACTGTAGTGGTTTGGAGGAACCTGGCCCATTAGAATGTGTGGCTTGTGGAGGAAGTTTGTCACTGTCGGTGCAAGTTTTGAGTGCTCATTTTTCAAGCTTCCCTCTGTGACTTTCAGTTGATTTCCTGTTGCCTGGAAGATGTGGGACTTCTCAGCTCTAGATCCACATATACCTACATCCTGCCATGCTCTCACCATGGAGATAATGGACTGAACCTCTGAAACTGTAACCGAATGCTTCAATTCAATGTTTTCTTTATAAGAGTTGCTGTGATCATGGTGTCTCTTCACAGAAATAAAAACCCTGACAGTCACACAAAGTTTTTCCTGCTAGACCAAATAAAGAAGCCTGAGGGAGACATCTGTGAGGTAAGAAAGAGCAGACCCAAGTTTGGACTTGTGTTTCAACAGAACTTGTGCATTCAAAAAAGAAAAGAAAAGTTATGTATATGTCAGGAACAATGGTGCTTCAAAGTGACTGGATCTCCTTCTTCTCCTGCACTTCAGAGGGAAAATCCAATCAGGACCTCCAGTTCTTTTTCTAGGAACATTTGATGTTTTAATCCTACTGACCCCATCTTTGAGGACAGGCAGAATTCATTCCTCTTTACCACTACACTTTATCATAGAAAACAAAGTCATTTTAAAGCTATTCTTTCCTATGTTTTTATTTACCTCCTCTTGATTTTACAACAATTTCTAAGTTTTTAGTCAGAATTGGCTATTGGAAATTGCCCTTTCTGGAGAAGAAGTCACAGCAACATACAATAGATCTACATGTGTATTTTTTTTTCATGTTTAAAGATTTCTCTTTGCTTACTTGTTTTTAGAAAAGTCCTCAGTCTGTTTCCCCCCCCCCCCAGGTAATTGCTCACTTAGCTAGTATTTCACCATTTTTTCCTTTGAATCAGTTGCCTTTTTGAGAATTTTTTGTCTTCAAATATTTACGTGCCACTAGGATATTGCAAGACTATCCCAAATGTCAACATTGCTTGAAGACACCACAGCAAAACTACCTGCTATTTCAGTATCTGGACTGACCATCAGAGTTTTATTCAGCCCTAACGCTTTTTCCCTCAGTTCTTTCTTTAAAGAGCACACATTAAAAATTAAAATAATAATACATCTTCAATTTTCAAGAAAACAACATTTGGTGTATTTTTAAGTGTCAGCATTGCATTCTTTTCCTAACTATAAGTACTGCAATCAAGCTAGAAGAAAAAGAGCAGAAAAAAGCTATTCAGAGATCACCACAGAGAGAAAGACAAAGACAGACACAGATACAGATACATACACAGACAGAGACACAGGGAGATGGAAACAGTGTAAGTGTGTAAAAAAAAAAAGTCAAGCAAAACTAATATACAAAGTATTCAGAGGCAGTAGAGCAAGTGAATGCTTCTGATTTGATGGGGTAAAAGAAAATCCCTGAGGCTAGAGATTTGGAAAGTAAGTATGTACAATAAAACTCTTGCATACTGCTAAGAAAATAAAATTAACTCTTTAAACAAGCAATAATGTAGAGGTTTAAAAGAAATGAGACACTAAAGACCAATTAGACAAGTGGGCAGGGGTATAATTCATTTTCAGTTTAAACATTATACCCTATCAGATGTTTCCACATTGGTCTCTGATCATCTGGATATTTTTCTTGTAATGTTAATCAAAAAGATTCAAGGAGAAAGACCACTGAGCCAAATCATTACAGCAAAATTAATTAAAGCAAGCAATTAATTAAAGCAGACTTTTTTTAGTTGTGTACAAGGGCTGTCTCTTCCTAAAAGCAGAGTTTAAGAGATCAGCTTTAGATGTGAGAAGACATGGTAGCTCAGGGGAAGGGTTTCCAAATGAGGAATTTGACAAACAAAATAGGCAGACTTACAGTAACAGAATATAAGTGTAAAAAATTAGTCATAACCACCTCTGAAACAAAGACATGGTAGCAAGATGGTTATAATAAAGTAATCATAACAACTCTTAGAAACAAAGGTTGGGTTGCAATATGGTCTTAAAACAAAGACCTGGTTGCCATTTCTTGGAACAGGCAGTATAGAACCAATGTAGGCAAGATTACAGGTGGGGCATAGCTCAATCCTTGAGAAAGAGAGGTCCTATCATAAACAGGAATGAACCTAGGTTGTCTGTACATGGCTTTAATACAACACGGTTGTTGTATTATGGCTTTAAGCCCAAAATGGAGACAGGCTGGTTCATCAGTAACTGTTTAGCAGATATATCCTGACTTTGAAAGGAGGAGCAAATTACAAACAGAGCAGCTAGCTAGCTATTGCCTGAAAGTTGATGACAGCTCAAAAGATGAACAAGTTCCTTTTAAATCTCATAGAATGAAAAGAAATGTTTGAAGTGACGGTGAATAATCACGACTCCTCTGTGTGGAATGTCTTCTAGGTAGAAATCCTTTCCCTTTCTTCTATACAAGGTCCTACATTTCTGAGACAGAGTTATTTTACAGAAAGTCCCTGGTCATTAAACATCCTACTGTGGCAAACATTATGAGGTGTCTTTTGCAACAACTCTTATCAGCTTCAGTGGATCAGACTTATTTCCCGTGATAAAGGCTGAATCTTCGTGTGGGAGAATGTTTTAACAAGCGTGTCCAGAAACTGGGCCAATGATCTGCCAACAGGAAGAAGAAAGTAATTCTGGAGAGCCCAAAGAGCCCATAATAAGAAACTTTCTGTAAATTTTCAGATTCTAGCAATAAATATTTCATGGGTTAAATAAGAAACTTCATTTTCTATAAAACAAAAGAGCTGCAATATTTTAGGAAGTAAAATCTTTGCTTAGAAAAAAGCTTCAGAATTTAGGTTTAATTTTGCTGTCTAAAAACTCACCAGTTTTTTCAGAATCTTCAATTTATTGAAACAAATTTATAATATATGTCCTCACGATTTTCTGGAATTTCATTCATAGCTGTTATAATGTTTGCCTTTCAATTTCTAGTTTTACTGAAGTAGGTCTTCCATTTTTTGTTTAATTTGGTTAAGAATTTGCCAATTGTGTTTAATCCTTAAAAAAATAAATAAATTTATAAAAAAAAAGAAAAAGAAAAAAAAAAGAAAAGAAAAAAGTTTCAATTAGAACAAAATATCTTCAGGCTAAGTTTCATAATTTCAAATACAACAAAAAGCTGTAAAATTAAAATAGGCTTTTAAAAATTATAATTTACTTTTATAGGACAAGCACATAAGAATTAATGGCTAAACAGAGAGAGTGGATGATGTATATTGTAAATTGTTTTAATTTTAAGATTACTTGGCTGTGAAAAAAGGTGGATTGTTCATACTTGGGGACAAAACTTGGTATTTAAAATTAAAAGGAAAAAAATGTGTTTTCCAAAATGAAGGCCTTTGTGCCAGATAGAATGAATTTTAATTCTAACTCTACCATTTCCTGTTACTTCCACATTTCCCTCATCTATATTAATACCTGCTGTGAAGGTTTCTCTTGATGTATGTAAAGCACCTGAAAATTCCAGTGAGGTATAGTAAACTGAGCACACCTGCTTTCTGTTTCTTCTAAAATTCTAAAATTCGCTAAAATTCTAGAACTTCTTAAAGAACAAAAGAAATGACAAATCCACAAAGACAACAAAAATGGGAAAGAAAAACTCTAAGAGACAAGACCTGAAGACACGATTTGGAAGCACAAGAAGCAAGTGTACAAACTGTCTTGACATCTCAGAGAAAGATAAAACTTCTATCTACACCCAACTTGGAAACTCCCCAAATTTACAGCCCTGCTAGAAGATGGTCTGGAGCGAAGTGACATCAGGTTTCCCTCCTCCTCCAACCGAGGTGCTTTATGAAGATGAGAAACTTATTCAGCTCTATAGTGAGGCCTGCAGGAATGGCCAAAGCATGGGTATAGCACCAAAGTGAAGAGAAGCTGCAGTCTGAACAGCCCAGCTCCCTCAATACACACACACACACACACACACACACACCTTTCCTCACTTGACTGTTAGAAAGTCAGCAGCTACACTGTGGCCTTGGGACAAAAGAGTGTAAGAGTCTTCTCTGAATAAAAAGACACAGGCATGGAAATGAGAGAGGACAATGTTAGAATTCAAGGGATTCGTTCAGGAGATCAGATATCAGAATATCAAGAGTTACAGATAAGAAAAAAAATGCAAGAAAATTCCCTGAACTCTGAAACTCATGAGCTTCTAAACTATGTCACTAAAATCTTTACAAAGTTTGCTGCTATGAAAATTTAACATACACAACCATCAAGACTAGAGGACACCACTAGAGTCAAAAGAAAATAAAATCACATATGTAGTGATTATACACTGTTAGAGTCCACTACTGTGGGCACGTCTCTGCATCTCAAGCATGGCACCGGAAACAGCTGAAAGCTGGACACAGTCAAGGTAGCCAGGGCCTGCCAATCACAAGAAGGGAAATGCTTGGAGACAAGCCTTGTATGCCCAGAACATCTGCCAGTTTGCACTGTGGGCCACCAAAGCTCTCTGAAAGGAGTGGTCCATAGATTGTGTTAAACTTTCTGGTTTAGGGAAGCCAAAATAGGATTGAAAAACAGCTCTGTATTTTCAGCTGAGAGCCATGGAAAAGCATGGAAATAGACCAATACCAAATGGACAAGGTAAGGAATCATCCAGAATGTCAATTATTTTTAATTTACAATGTCTAGCATTCGGGAAACTATTATCAGACAAACCATGAAATAAACTGACCCAAAGCAGAGAAATGCAAATAGAAAATAGAAGCACACTCATATTAGAGTTGTTAAAATAATTTTTAAATATCTATAATTACATATTCAAGAAAAAAGGTGGTGAATGAAGGGTTCCATCTAAACTGGCATCTATATTTCCAAACACATCAAAGTGAAATTCTAGAACTGACAAAGTAACTGAGTTTAAGAAATCAGTAGATTGGGCTGGAGAGATGGCTCAGAGGTTAAGAGCACTGATTGTTCTTCCAGAGGTCCTGAGTTCAATTCCCAGCAACCACATGGTGGCTCACAACCATCTATAATGACAATTGGTACCCTCTTCTGTATACTGTATACATAATAAATAAATAAATTTTTAAAGAAATCAGTAAATGAGTGTAATAATGGATCAGAAAAGTGTAAGAAAATATTAATAAGTAGGAAAATGACACATTAGAGAAAATAATCAAAACAGATACACAAGGCTGGAGGGATAGTTCAAACAGATACACAAGGTTGGAGGGAGGATTTAAACAGATAGATATACAAGGCTGAAGGGATGGCACTTGCCACTCTCGAACAGTACCCAGGTTCAGTTCCCAGAATCCACATGGCAGTTCACAGCAAGCTGTAAATCCAGGTCCAGAAAATCAGAAACCTCTTCTGCCTTCAACAGACAAAGGTGGTGTGCATACTTGCTTGCCACTTATACACATAAAATAAAAATAAGTACTTGGAAAAAGGAAGATACACAATTGAAAACATAGAACCAGGACAAGCATCAAGGGACTGGCAGGAAGGTGTGACAGATGAGCGGCCATGTCCAGAGAAAGTCATATGGCTGTATGATGATCAACCGGGGGAGAAGGAAGGAACACAGGCCCTGCGACCACCAAGGATGTCATGGAAGTTATCACAGGCCTTGGGTGTCAGAGCAGTGGCTGCCTCAGAGGATTGTGGTGACTTAATAATGTACATGTAAAAAAGGAAGAACCAATAAAATGTTTGTTTCAGTGTTGGGGATTGAACCCCAGGGATTATGCCCCCAAGGAATTTTTTTTATTTCAGAGAAAGCATTTATATTATAAAGTAAATGAAACATAAGATAATATGTGGTTCATTTATCTATGCTAGATAAGTGTATGTTCATAAAACTGTAAACAAACATAGATCTAAAATGATTATATAATTTCATTAGAAAGGTGAGAGAGTGATATGGGATGTTTTTCTGTATACTGTGAATTACCATTGGATAATAAAGGGACTGTTTCAGCCTGTGACAGAGCATCTTAGAAGCAGGCAGCAAATCTGAGCATAGATAAAGGGGAAGGAGGACCAAGTCAGAGACACTGTGAGCTACCATGGGAGAGCAAGATGTAAAAGTTCAGGTGAGCCACAAGCCTCATGGTAAAACATAGATTAATAAAAATGGCTTGAGTTAAGTTATAAGAACTATCAAGCAATAGGCCTGCACCGTAGGTTGAACAGATTGTAATCAATATAAGCCTTTGTGTGGTTATTTGAGACGAAATGGCTTCAGGACTGGTCAGACAGGCCAGAAATTTCAGGCTACAAAGACAGAGGAATATTCTTTTACTTAAAAAAAAGAAAGAAAGAAGAGAATTATGCCAAAAAAAATTTCTAATAGGAAGTAGTAATGAATAATATTTAGAACTGACAGATCAAGAAATAGTACTAAAGTTTTTACTCAGATAAAAACAATTATTAGAGTAAATAGCTAAAAATAGAGTAGTTGTCACCAAAGAGAAGGAATTAAAAGAAAAATAAAGCAGATCCAGCCAGTGTCTAATGAGTGATGAAGTTTTATTTGATTTCTTAAGCATGTGCAAGTAACGCTTTAATAAGAAAATTCCATGCTAAAATTTAAATGTAAAAGTAATGCCTAGCAGCGACTGGCACATGATGTTTTCAGGGAAGAGATGTGGGAACTCAGGGTATGTGGTGAAGGGAAGAGATGCTCCACTGTGGACCAGACTCATTCAGGAGGAACAAAGTTTAGCTGAAATTGTGCTCTTGGGATTTGGGGGGGGGGGTATTTCTTTCAACCTCATAAATAGTCCATCTCCTAGTCAATTGGTGAAGTCAATTTTAGAAACAGCATTTGGAGATGGTTCAATTGTCTTTTATCAATAAGAACCTAAAAGTGTTAAGTCAAGATAGGGAGATTCTGGGGAGACAGTGATTGATAACAGATGAGAGTTGTGAAACCCCAACCCCATTTCCACCGTCAAGTACCAACATAAAAACAGTGAAGAAAGTTATGAAAGCAAACCCTAAAACCCACAACAAGGTCTAAAATACAAAGGTGATGAATTAAATTACTAAAGTTCCAATTTAAATAAATGAGAACGAAGCCTCATCAGCTCCAAGCCTGTGTGGAATCAGCCTTTGCATCTATAAAAGGGTATTAGTTGTCTGTTAAACCTGAGAAACAGGTATAGGCTAGAGCTAGGCTTCCTAATGAAAATGGAGTGCTGCTTTGAAAATCTTTGTAGACTTACTTAATACCACAAACGATGGGTAAGATTCGTAGGAAGGCTGGGTCACCGAACCCTGTATAGAGATGAGTCAAATAGTTATAACATTCCATTAAGTTGACAGTATTCTAAAATTTAGTTATAAAAATAAAATGATATGATTGTGTATGTTTAACCTTGTCTACATCAATATTCTCATATAATCTTTTATTTAAGCAATTACTTTCATAGTCTTTAACAGGAAATAAAGTGATTCTAGAAAATCACTATATTGTAACTTTAAAATTGATTCTGTACAGATGACCTTTCAAAATACAAATGTTTTGGCTAAATTCTCAAGTGCCCTTGTAGCATCAGAAATATTTCTCTCATCTTGGGAATATCAAAACTGCTGTTTTTGCCCTCCAAATGCATTAAAAGAGCCTCTAGCATACATTGATATGGTGCCCTGAGGATGTCTCTATTTATAATGTGAAACATCTCATGCACAATTCTAGTTCCAGGCAGTTCTGCTCAAGGCAGAGCAGAGTGGTCTGTCCCCAGTGAGCTCCTCAGGTGGCCCCCTACAATGCAAATTATACTGCCCTTGGGGTACCCTATAAATTAATTATAAAAATCTAAAATAAATAACACAACATAACCAAGAAAAAGTTTGTCTTACTAAAACTCAAGTCTATTCCCCTCACTTCATGTAACTTTTAAATAGAGCAGAGCAGCAGTTGCCAGAAGAAACAATGAGGTGACTCACCTCGTAAAGGCACTTGCCACCAAGCCTGCTGACAGACGTTTCATCACTGAACCAACATGGTGGAAAGAGAGAACTGCTTCTGTAAGTTGTCGTCTGACTTTGACATGCACGGGACTGCCAATGTGCATGTATGCACGCCTGCAATCATGCACACACACATAGCAAACAAACACAAGTAAATGTTAAAGAAAAATGCAAGAGGTGGACTCTAGCACCCTGCAAAAAGCCCTTTCTTGTAGACATCTCTGAATTGTATATTAAGATGTTAGCAGAGCAACGCAATTATGTAAGGATGGTTTCTCAGGTGCATTCCTGTAATTATGGTACACATAACTATAGTGGTAGAGCATCTCAAACTACATTTTACATTCCGTTTCTTTGAGACTTTGCTTATGACTTCCACATTAATAATTAAAGAACATAAAAACACACTAAGAATGATTATTTTCATATATTTATTCCACAGCACAAATGTGTGATCTTTAGAAGAAGAAATATGACCTCTACCATTTGCCCAGATTACTACCTGTCCAGATAAAAAAGAAAGCAGCAGCCACCTCCCCCCATCTCGCAACTCCTACAAGGCTGGAGTTGGGATCTATTACCTGTAGCCAGACAGGAAACGGATCTGGTAATGTGAAAATTAAGAAGTTTCCAGGCAGGCAGTGCCTCAGTGCTTGCCTTCACATTTCTCTGCCCAGCAATGCTCAGTAAACTTCAGAGATTGTGATTATAAACTGAGACAAGAGGCAACATTACTCAATGAATTACAAATCTAGAACCCAAATACAACTACAACATCAACTATCCAGTCTTTCTTCAGTTGTAGGCACAGAGGTGTGCAGAGGACTGAGGGAAAGGAATTAGCAACGTGAGTGAGTGTGATCAAGAGAGAAACAGAAGAGTGGTTGTAGAATTGAACACGACTGAAATAAAAAAAAATAGCACCTGAAATCTATGGAATGGACCTAAAAGCAGAGTAGATGCCACATACAAAAGGAATGGAGGAAAACGTCTGACGGTAACCATTCAAGTGAAGAATGGAGAGTTAACATGGGAAAAGCCCAAACTACCTCTGAGACACTGTTGAATTGTCCAGTCAGTGGGTATAGATCTGAAATCCACAGGAAGAGAAAAAATTCTGAAGAAAAGATGGCTTGAAAATTCCAAATTTGAGTAGTTATGTTTTTTTGGGGGAGATGGGGACTGTTTTTTGTTTTGTTTTGTTTTTGTAATATCTATAAGAACAGTTCACTCATGTATTGGAGGAATTTAATCCTTGTGGACAATTAAAAGCCAAAAACTCAAAGGCAGTACTGGAAAATTCACATGACATCTGGGTATTTTCACAAAAAAAGAAAAAGAACAGAAATAACAATTTTTAACTCACAGAAGTGAATTAAGGCTGAAGTGTCATGTGGTATTTTAACCTTATTCTGAATTTCCTTGTTCTAATCAATCTAAATCAGGCCTTAATGATATTTAAATGTAGCTACTTGTAATTCTCATAATAGGCAAACAAAAGAGAGGTTAAAAGATTCTATTATTTCACGATGATGAAACAGACTGAATATTTCAATTATTCAACTTATTATAGTACACATAGAACAACACTCTGTAATCTGCTTCGATATATATAGGCTCTTTAACCACAGCACAGTGGGACTAATACAGTCACTTTGGTAGAGCTGTGCACGCTGATTCAGTGCTGGAAGAAAGTACTTCACAGATTAGCTTAGTCTGCAGCGCTTAAAGGTCAGGATTTATTGTAATGTAAATCACAAAGCAATTTTATCTTGACAGAGATTACATACTGTTACAATATTTCTCGCTGAATCTAGTGATGCGTTTGCTTTTTCTTTGCAACTGCTGTGCAAATTGGACCGTAGCCCAGAAAAGAAAAAGAGATGGCAGGCTGGTTTGGCTTTTTAGAAACAACTTAATTTTCTCCATTTTTTAAAGTTTCACAAGGAAAAAAAAAAAAACACTTTGAAAATACACAATACACATAAAGTCCTAAACAAATACTTGTAAACCTTTATGGAGCCTGAGCTCTAATGCACACAGGTAGCTGTTAGTGGCCATCTCTCAAATGTTTTGGTGTGTTTTAAGAAAGGAAGTAATTGCTAATAACCGATTTCTGATTATGCATACTAAGTATCTTGCTATACTATGTAAATCATCCTCATTTCAGCCAACAAACAGAAAGAATAGAAAGAGCTCTGCTTTCCACTGAAGAGATTACAAACAAAGAGAAAGAACCCAGTCTAAACAAAAGAAGGTGAGGATCAGGAACACAGTGTCATAAGTAGGCTCAGGAGAAAGCTCCAAGACAATTTTATCAGCTTTTGAGAGAAAACAACTGGGTGAGCTGCAAGGAGGAGGAGCCACTGGGAGGAGGTGATGGCAATGAGAAAGAAAGTCATAGCTCCGGGCTTTGACTGGCATGTTCAGTGATGGAGGTCAGCAAGCCACCACATGGCAACAAGCTGCTACATGGCAGAAAGGGAGTAGCTTCAGAGGAGTGAGAACGCCCAAAGAGCCAAAGAAAACATGTGTAGCTTTGGGCCAGCAGTGGAAGAAAGAAATAGAAAAGGGGAAGTTATGCCTTTCTGAGCGAGGGTTCAGATAGTCAGAAAAGTGAGAAGAGTGCATGCAATTTCTATAAGCAACTGAACCAAAGGTAGCATTTCAAAAAAGAGAAGTGCATTAGCCCATTAAGGGAGGATTATTCCTTCTATCTCTTTAGTGTAGCTTTAGGTGAATCAGTCTACTTGAGGACTGGCTCTTGGGCAAGTGATTGACAGGCCCAGTTCCATTAACCCTTAAGGGAGGAAACAATGATATATAATGTTCCAATACTTACAGCATGTCAGAATGTCATGTTTCCATCTAGGGCCAGAGGTATTCAATTAGGGAACGGCCATCCTCCATAATCTTTTGCCACATTCCCATTAAGAGTGGAGAGCCTGAAATAATTTTGAAGGGATGAAATTTAGGGATAATTGTGGTTGATTTACACCATCAAAGCCCAGAGGTCCAGTTCCAAAGCTGTTCACAGATTAGTGCCTGGACTGGCATCTTGGTCATATTCTCAGGTACAGACAGCTTCTAAGCTGAAGGAGAAAATCAAACAAGGAACCAGGATTCAGAATCCTCTCCAGGCCACCCTGGCCTCCAGCAAGGACATTTCAGAAACTGCTACCTTTGAGATTCCTGTCCTAAGTTAACATTTTCTACCCTGTCCTCATTATCACTACCCTCTTAGGTCATAAAAAAGACACATCTGCCACTAATCCTGTTAGAAAAAAAAATACCACTTTAATTGCCAAAAATAATCAATGAGTTAAATTGGCTTTTTGTTTAGCCCTGAAAATTTAAAGATTCTTCATTAAAAATTAAATTTATATCTCAGCCTTCTTTGTGGATGAAAAGAAGAAGATGGGGAGGTGCAGGCTGCATCTCTGTGTATCTGGGAGAGAGGAAGAGAAGGAAGAAGGACAGAGAACAAAATAGCCTGCCTCTCTGCACTCACCTCCTGCGGGAGCCTCCATGAGTGGTATGCCAAACACGTCTATCCTCCCTGCTTGCATGGGGGAGGGCCAAAAGCTTTACATTACACCACTGGTTTACACCCTGAGAAACGTCTTGTGAACTGCAAAATACACTTTGAAGCAACTTTCTAAAAGGCACATCTATATTTACCAATGTGTTCCACATGATTAAACTGTGAAATTTGTCTCCAGTTTGGCAATACCTTAGAGAGATGTTGTGAGGTTTAGAAAGAAAATGCCTGTGAAGTGCCTTAAATTCCATGGAAGGGAAGCACAGTAGACATCCAAGGTGCTGTTACACTCCCTGAGGCTCCGTTGGTGCAACAGCAAGCAAAAGCTCCTAAGTTATGATGTCACAATGTTGTCATGCAGCATCATCCACAGTGAGACCAAGAAAAAGCTGTTTTTTAAGAGCTTTTCTCCCCTCCTCGGCTTGTTAAAGCATATGGTCTTCAAAACTAGTTCACAGCGAACTTCATCTCTGCCATTGCTGTAAATGAGGTTTTTCTCCTCGGGCAGACGTCAGTGCTAAAAGTTTGGTGCTCATAAATACCAAATTTACATAAAATCTATATAGCTTTTTGCAAAAGTCTTTTTGGTGGGCGTAGGCTGGCCAGCTGGGCACCATAGTTCACTTTCCTCTTCCTGTAGTTGTAGTACATCTCACTAATTGGAAAAGCAATAATTTTGACTGATCATAGATGCCACTCGTAAAGCCCTGGCTTTAATGCCATCTGTCACATTGAAAGAAAAGAAATTACAAAATGCACAGCTAGACATTCTTGGACTATTGAGTTAGGCCTTTGGCTACAAACTATGGGTCACTATTTATGAAGGATGCATTACAGAATTCAGTGAAAACTGACTTCATAGGTATTATACTCCCATGAAAACAACCTCTTGATTAAGTAAGCATGAGTTAGCTGCTTGCAGGAGCGGCCACCAATGGTAGCTAAAATTGTTGTCTGAAGAGAAAAGGAAATGCAAAGTATCTATGAATTGAGAATATGGCTACAGCTATAGATTGGGTGGGGCATAAAAAAATTTCAAACCAACTTTTAAAGAATAAATAGCTATTTGGTGTTGCCTTAACTGGCACAGCCTGGCCCCAGACATAGTGGTATAAACCTGTAATTTCAGAACTCCAGAGGTAGAGGCATGGGGATCATGACATCAGGTTCAACCTAGACTTCATAGTTGGAAAAAATATGGTATAGACTAATATTTAAGTTGATTTTCAGAAATATTCTGAAATGAACAAAAAAATTATTGACTTCTGACTTCCTGAGCAACAATTTCTGGCATTAATAAAATGAAATGAATGACAAAGTGATGTTAGTAAGCCAGCTAGAAGACTCTGCTAATGTAACTAGGAGGAGTATGGACAGAATGGCTGCAGAGAAGCACATGTCCTACCATACTCTTCACATTTGGAAAAGCAAGGCACATCAGGAGCCTCTGAAATGGTTCTTCTGGGGTTACAGTCTGCAGAATCTCCTTTTGTGGCACCACCTTCCTCTATTCCTTGTTGATTTTGCTCACTGCCTGTAGATCATGGTCAATGCTTTGCCTCTGCTTCTTCCTCTTTGTGCTTGATATAGTGCATCTATACACATACAACATAGGGTAACACTTTTAGAGAAACTTAGAGTTGTTTGGAAACATTCCAGTGTCATTCCCACAACAAAATAGGATCAGAACATCACTGTGCTTAAAATTTAAGGATGCCTCTGACTTCCGAGTGTCAATCTTGGGTGGCATTTTTAAATTTCACTCTGATAAGTGCACAGTTAGAGGCTACACGGCAATCAGCCATAAGTTCCGCAATTTCGGATACTTGGCTTCTTCTTCCCTCATATCAAGGTCTTGAAAGGCAGTATAGTGTCTATTTGGACATGTCTTTCTTTAGGTTTTTCACTGATTAAGAAGTTTAAGCACAATAAATAAATAAATAAATAAATAAAAGCAGTTTAAGTGCTAAGAAGTCACTTTCCCTAAGAGATATTTTGCTATATTAGCAAATCAACTCTTTGGTCTATATTTAAATAATTAACTAAGAAGATATATTTGCTCTAAGCAGTGGTTTGTGAGTTGAGGTAGAATAAGAAGACTGCATGGATAAGTGTACTAATACCACATAAGTGAGAAATTCTTGGTGATAATCTTCAAAGCAGTTTCCAGTGTCCTCTCCCAAACCTTGCTACAGTCCCTAAAGGGCCAGGGGGGGGATCTAGAAAAAAAATAGTTCCTTTGGAAAAATCTTATTTTATGAGCTTATTCTCTATGTCTCCTTTTTTGTTTTTACTATTATTTTATTAAATACTATTAACTGAAACATACATTTAACAAATATGTTTACATATATACACACAAATATATATACATATGTAGTTAAATATATGTGTAGTTAAATATATAAATATCTATATACCAAGTGTGGTGACATACTTCTTTAATTCTTGCTCCCAGAGCCAGACTGATCTCTGTAAGTTAAAAGCCAGCCTGTTCTACATAGGGAGTTCACAGATAAAGCCAGGGCTACATACTAAAACCCCCATCTTAAAAATAAAAAAAATCATTATCTCTTTTCTGTCATCTCCTTATAAATCACACCCCCTTGTGGTAATAAATGTTTGTAACTTAACCCTTCATATTTCTCTGTCAGACTTTTTACAACCACAGCATACAAATTACATAAAAACCTAAATAAAGTAAAGAAGGTGGAAAAAATGTCAAATTTAAAAAGTGCACTTGTGGCAAAAAAAAAAGGCAAGAAGAAATTAAAATCTGACAAATTCAATCCAGTGTAAGTTAAATAAGTCATCCTTTGCTTCTGATCGGATGATATTCTGAGAAACGCATCATTAGGTGACGTCTCCCATTGTGTGGACAGCCCAGCGTGTCCTTGTACAAGCCTACCTACTGCAGCAAACCAACAAATGCCACGTCAGATTCATATGGAATAGTCATAACACAGGCTCTTGCTCCTGAGATGACGATGAAGAAAGCAACATAAACTTAACAGCAAGAAAAACCTGTGCACTCAAGAAACAAAGGAAGCACTGATGTATAGAGCTGTTGTTTATGGGATGCAGCACATCCACAATAAAAAGGTTAACAAGTAGGAGCACACTCTAGAACAATGATTAAAAAAAAATATTCATTAGGGAACACAGTAACTTACCAAGTATTTTGTTGTGGGATGTTTGATCACACTTTGTGAAGACGTGGCTCTGTTCTTCCTTGCCTGCCTAAGGCACCTTCTAATTAGTTTAATAAAAAGCTGAATGGTCAATAGCTAGGAAGGAGAGGATACGCAAGACTTCTGGACAGAGATTGGAACTCTGGGAAGGAATCTGACTTCACCAGGAAATTCAGAGAGTCACACATACAGTACTGAGGAGCAGTAATGAGCCACATGGCAGAAGGTAGATTAATATAAGCAGGTTAATTTGGTTTTAGCTGGTAAGAAGCCTAAACTGAGGTCAAGCTTTTATGCTTAATAAGTAGTCTCCCTGTCAATATTTGGGAGCTGGTGATCCAAAGAAAGTCCAGCTACAAAGTATATACTGGTAGTACATAACTCTGTGCAGTGTACTTTTATAGCACTGGTAAGACATGTAGGCTTTGTTCTCATACCAGTTGTCGCCTGTGAGGAATGCATTGTCCTATATCCTCACAGTAGTGAGAAGAGCTTTCAGTTTTCAGTTTAAATTAATTATATGAGATCATTGTTATATATATATGTTATATATAGATATGTTGATCAATATATCTTGCATTTTATGGCTGAAAGTTAACTTACATTTGAATTTTTTAATGCATTCTATTACTGAAGTACTCACAACACCAAATTTGTTTGGTATTCTATTACACTCTCCCTGATAAAACACATTCAACAATCTTTGAATGACAATTTAAACCAATGCAGAAATGATTGTTTTTATAACACTAAATATAAATTCATGTAGTAAAAAGGAAACATGACTGACTCCTAATGATATTCTGCTATACTCAAAGGTCAGTGCATTGTCCAGTTGTTATCAGGGAGACTTCCTCCCACAGCAGATGGGAGCCAGTGCAGAGACATACATCCAAACACTAAGCAGAGAGAGAATCTAAATTGGAAATCTCCATCAGGTTCCTCCCTTCAGAGATTGAGGAACTTTTCAGGAGGTAGAGGGGGAAATATGAGTAGGGAGTATGGAGGGCACCAGGATAACATGGCTCACTGAACCACCTAAGCATGGCTCACATAAGCTCACAGAGACTGAAGCAACAAGCACAGAGCACCAGATCCTCTGCATACATGTTACAGCTGTTAGCTTGGTGTTCTTGTGGGATCCCTAACAGTGGGAGTGGGTGTGACTGACTCTTTTGCCTGTTCTTGAGACTCTTTTTCTCCTATCGGGTTGCCTTGTCCAACCTCAATATGAGGGCTTTCATCTTGTCTATTGTGTCTTGGAGGCCTGCACTTTTCTGAAAAGAAAATGGAAAAGAGTAGATCTGTAGCAGAGGAGAGGTGGGGGAATCTGGGAGAAGTAGAGAAAGGAGAGAATCCATTTTCAACTAAAAAAGAAAAATTGAAAATAGTTTGTCAGTTTCATAACTCTTAAAAATTTATTTTATTTTATATATATGAGTGTTTGCCTGCATGGATGTAAGTCCCACAGAGTCCAGAAGAAGGTGTTGGATCCCCTGGAACCCAAGTTACAAACAGATATGTGCCACCACGTGGGTGCTGGGAACTGAACATCAGGTCCTCTGCAGAAGCAACAAGTACTTATAACCACTGAACCATCTCTCTAGTCCAGTTTCATAATTTTAATAAACCTTCTGTTTGCCTATTAGAATAATTACAAATAAACATCGAGTACTGTACCCTCCAAAGTTATTCACAGGAATAATTTCCAATACCAGAAAGGAATGTCCCTGTGTTACTTTCTCCATTGCTGAAAAATCAGAAGAACAAATTAATAAGGAAGCATGGTCTCATAACTCCCTGCCTTTGTGGAAACATGGGCTGTAGTACTTTCTTCACCTCTGGTCAACCGGAAACAGATTAGAGCATTCAGGAAGAGACCAAGGCAAGATGTGATCCAAGAGTATATCCCTCCCCTAGTGACTGACTTTGAGGTTTAAGTCCAACTCCCAAACATCCCAATAATGCCATTATATTATGACTGCCTTAATCCATTGACTTGGTCAGAGTTCTCATGATCTCCTTGTCTTTAGTATATGCAAAACATGTCTGTTTGCCTTATTAAGCTTCTGGGCTGTCTTGGTAAAATGGAGTTGACAAGACTGACCATCACTATCCACTTGATCTCCTATTACTTTGCAGTAGAGATTGGTAAATAATTAGGGGAAAAGGGAGCAGCATTCTTGAACACAGGAGCAGGTTATGCTGTCTAACTCTGATCCTGACAGAAACATTTATTTCATTTAAAGCTGACCATTCTCCAGGGAGTTGTATTTGTAAGCACCAATTCAGATTGTATGAAAAGAGACTGTGAGCCAAATATCAGGGAAAGGCTGAAATATCAGAGAGAGGAAACACCACAGTCAATTCTCACCCAGCTATCTTGGAACTTCCTCAGCCTCGATCCTGGTCACTTCTCCTGGTCTCTTCTGCCTCTGCTGGGTTCCTAAGAGGCCTTATATATCCTTCTCATCAGCTGTATCCCATCCAGGTTAAATTTAAAAGTGTGTACTACTCTATTTCATAGCTAGCCTTGAACTCACAGTAACAGAGTAAGTTCTGTCTCTGGAGTTATGGGATTAAGGGCAGAAGTCACCACTCCTGGGCTTTCTGCCTAGGATTTGACTGTGTGCTGTCTCTAGATATTTCAGGTTTTATTAAATATGTAACATATCACCCCATGTATTAGCACACATTCCTGGTCTGACAATCTCATGGTGTACCTGCAGCAACTTTTTAAAAGTTGCTTTGAATGCTACTAAATCTTCTGCTTTTATTTGCCCTTCAACTAGACAATGTCTTCCCTCTGAGCAATCTAAGATGCCTGAGTGTAAGGACCATGTCTGCTGTATCCTGGAACTAGATATCAGGAGTATGATGATTTGAGCAAGACTGTCTCTTAGTTTGCTGCTTTGATGCACGTGTCCTTACATAGAGAGATAGATTAATACTGTGTGCTATGAATAGAAAGACCAATGAATTAAGCGGAAAAACACCTTTACTCACTGTCAAACTGCCTATTAGCAAAATGTAAACACAAATGGGAATTTGAACATGATAAATGTCTTCAGTCAAGTTAAATTCATTCAGCTAACAAAAAATTAGCTACAAATTGCAAAACAAAGAAGGGAAATGGGACTGTAAGCATATATGTGTTGCATCCTAATGAAGACATCATAGTTCAGGCATTGTTTCCATTTAATAGATAAGGAATTTAATCACAAAGTTTTAGATGTCATCATCATACACCTATTGTGGTAGAATGTACAGCCAAGCTGATTTCAAAGCTAATGCTTTTTCTACTGTGCCGTAAGAAAGACCTCTAATAAATTCTAAAAATTTAAAAATCAAAAAAGTTAGACGAAGTCTTAATTATGTTAGAACTAAAAACAGTGCATAAGTGGGGGAAACAAAAACAAAATGCCACCTTAAAAACAAAGGGAAAACCAACACTAACAACTACCAGCACTGAAAAGAGAGTAGAGCTTTAGAGCACTCTGCACTCCCTCGTTCCTAATCATGAATACGTCAGTTATCTCAACTAAATTTGTCTCGGAAAATCTTTCCCAATTCTACTTTAATAAGCAGAAATAACTTTATAATATACAAAAAAATCACTTTGGGGAGGTGGCTACAGTGTGGATTATTGGGTCCTACCACAAGATAGTCCATGCCAAATTAGTAATTGTGTCCAGCCAGCAGTAGACCTCCAACACTACGCTGATTCAAAATATCCAGAAACAATTTAGAAACACAGGAGTAAAAAGACCCATGCTGCCACGCTTTAATTGTTATCTTAGCACGTACACCTTGGAAGGTTAGCCTTTTCTCTGGGAAAATCATCCCATTCTCTAGGAGGAGATGCAGCAATGACTGTGTTCTAGTGCCATACCCTAGAGTTAACCACCTAGAGCTAATCAAGAAATGAATAGGTGACAGATGAAAGGTTTTCAAATAAGATTTTCTTTCCAGGAAGGTATATTTAGGATTAAGAAATTTTATTTCTAATGGTGGTAAAAATAGAGGTTATTGGCAAAATGCTGGTAGATATGACAGTGGGATTCTGTAAAATTCTACTTTACATTTTTTATAAAGTAGTTATAGAAGTTATTAGCTAAAAAGAATGAAAATACTGTAAGTATGATAAAAAATACAAAATATTTAAAGTATTATATGAAAGGGAAAGTACAAAGATAATCATCCATTTATTCTCTCACCTTCTATATTTACATATATGATATATATATTCATATGTATGATGAGGCCCTACAAGAAGATTGTGGTCTTGAAACCAAAGGAAACTAATCAGTAAGTGTGTGTGTCCTTCCATAACCATGTGCATCTTCATGGTGACAGGCCTGGAATAAACAACTGGAAGTTTGGGTTTAAATAGTTGTGGCTCAGCAAGAACAATGAATAAAAAGAGAAAAGGGAAATCACATGAAGAAATTTTTTAGGATGGATTATTGTTGTTGTGAAATATTATTTTAAGGTTTGTTGCATTTGTTTACACCATGGATCATTTGTTTTAATGATACAAAGATGTACTACATTCTTTTATGTTGCATTTTTTTAACTCTGTGACACTGTCTTACTTTGCCTGTCTAAAACACCTGATTTGTCTAATAAAGAGCTGCATGGCCAGATGAGCATGCAGGAGGAGCTTGCAGGCAGGGAGAATAAATAAGAGAAAAAGAGATGCGGAAGCAAGAGAGGTCAAGGAAGGAGAAAAGAAGGGTTTAGTTATCCAGCCACACAGCCAGCCACGGAGTAACAGTGAAAGCAAGAAAAGGAAAAGGCCCACAGGCAAAAGGTGGATAGGATTATTTAAGAAAATCTGGCTAGAAATAAGCCAAAATAAAGCTGGGCACTCATAAGAAAGTATAAGGCTCCATGTATATTTATTTGGGAGCATGATTTCAGCCCCCCCCCAAAAGAGCATAAGAGTATAAAAACAACCGACAGCAGATAATGACGAATCTCAGATATTTGCTAAGGGAGGAAAAGTGGCTGCCAAGATGGTGTGATTTGATATGGTGGGAAAAACAAAATATAAAAAGGATGGTGAGTAATGGTCAGAGAATGGAACTCATAAAGCTAGTTTGCTATTATTTGTCATGATTAAGCTGTGACTACGGGAATTTTCTGCCCTTTGTCTTTAATTCCGAGAAGATAGGCCTGAAAATCTAAGTGGCAGGAATAACATTGCTATTGCTCATGTGTCCTTATAGATTATAATAACTAGGTATGGTACTATTAGGAGGTATAGCCTTTTTGGAATAGGTTGGAGGAAGTATGTCACTGGGGTGAGCTTTGACGGTTCAGATTCTCAAGCCATGCTCACTATGTCACCCTCTTCCTGCTGTCTGAAGATCCAGATATAGAATTCTAAGTTCCTTCTCTAGCACCATGTCTGCCACGAGCTGCTGTCATACCTAGCCCATTGTGAACCACAAGAAAAGAGAAAGACAACACTTATGGGTTCCAGAAATTTTAATAATTCACCACATAAGCAGGTCACTCGTCAATCAGGGCTGCAGGACAAGGACTCAGGAGCCTTGTTTCTCCTGACAGCCTCAAACAGGGGCAGAAGTGGGGTTTATAAGCATAAAATCAAAACATTTGCTGCCAAGTTACAGTTATGCATGCCTGGTTCTCTGAAATTCAAAAGGCTACTGCCTAATCCTCTCTACCTGAGTGGCTCTGAGGAGTGGATGTTCTTCAAGAGCAGATAGTCAATGACAGGTAAGAGCATGCTAGGCATGCCAACCTAAGACAGGCACAGTCCAGTTGCTGAGCCCTCCTGAGGTGGGGGTCAACAAGGTCAGAGGAAAAAATTCTGACTCTTGGTGAAGGCTCATATTATAAAATTATAAGAGTAGATATGTAGTATGACAGGCCCATAGAATCAAGTAAATTACCTCAAACCAGTTCCCAACACATACATATAATGTACTTCTCTGTGAGTCAACCCAGAGTCTGCCTAAGGGCTTAGCAACAGACACTGTCCAATATCCCTGGTTGCTCAGAATCCGCCTAGCAAAAGGTGTTGCCCAGAGTTCCTGATTGTTGGGAATCTGACTAGCAACAGATACTGTCAGAGTTCCTGATCATGCCCAGCCTATGATGGACAGTCAATCAAGATCACCAGATTGTGACATGGCCTGGGTGCTGGGAAAAGAGTATATAAGGCTCTCCCCACTGTTGAAGAAATGAGTTAGTCCTTTTCAACTGACTCTTGAGTCTGTGTCATTGACTCCATACCTTCTCACCCTCTCCCCCAAGGGAACTTTTAGGACCCAGCAACATTTATCAATCAAGATTTAGAGATTGGGGTTTCCTTAAATGTTCCATCTTTGTCAACTGATATAATGCAAGCCTTTCAGTCCAAGCAACTGATTTCATTTGTTCCTTCTGTGGTTAGGAACAGCCATAATGTTTCTAGAGAATTAAAGATGCATAATGACTATTGCTATGGTTTAGGGAGAAGGTGGATCAGCCATTGGAAAGTCCTCGGCTCCCCTAAGACTTGGGAACCTTTATTTCATCCTGCAGAAGAAGTAGAGTCTGAAGTTAAAATAGCAGCACTCAAGGCCAAAGTGCTTTTACCTGCTCCCTCCACAGACAGACTTCCAGCCACGGCAGTAAGAGACTAAACTTCTGAAACAGCTAACTTCAACTAAATGTTTTCCTTTATAGGAGTTACTGTGATCATAATGTCTCTTTACAACAATAGAAACCCTAACTAAGACACTAGGTGATTAATAATCAAAAGCAATGAAATGACACAGGATTGGGGTCTGGATATTTCTCAATAATCAGTCCTGTAGCCAGAGAGTTTTGAGACTTGTGACTTCAGCCTGATGAAAACAAACCTGGAAACTGAATTCAACCAGTGGTCAGCGACTCACTCACTTTTGTCTGCATAACAAAACCCTAGCAAATACTTTGAACACAAAAGCTTGTGCAGTCTTCGTTGGTAAGCAGTTTTCTTCATATGTCACTGTACATCATTGTGCCAAGTTGTATCTTGACTCTACTGGGTGAAGACACTAGAAACTTCTCACATGGAGGCCTCCCTGCTGTGAAATAGTACCCTCCTATGCATCTATTCTTAGCCTACTCTGATTTGTATCTTTTTTTACTGCAATAAAACTGTAACCATAAGAAAACCAAAACAAAAAAAGATCAAAAAATTCTAGAACTTTGAGATAACACTTTGCATGAAAAAGAAAAAAGAATGAAACCAGGGAAAGCAATAAAACACAGTAGGAAAGCACATGCAACTATGTCATGCCACAATTACCTCTTTTAAATCATCTATCACCTTTGTTCATTAGTGGGGTGTATGTGCACACCACAGTAAGCATGTTGAGGAAGGGGACACCTTGAAGGACTTGGCTCTTTCCTTTTGCTGTGAGTATGGAGCTCAAACTCAGATGATCAGGCCTGGTGGCAAGTGCTTTTACCCACTAAGCATCTTGTCAGCCCTCAGAAATGCCTCTTTCATAAGAGTTAGGAGTATGACATGTCTTTATAGAGAGATGCCTTTTAGGAAAATAAGACAAAGTATCTTTAGTTTGTCATAACTTACCTTAAATATAAAGCAGTTACAATTCAGTGAGTAAGCTGAGATCCATAGAATCATCCTTAGGAACTACTTTCTAACGTTTAGTATCTGAGTAAATAAATAAAGACACTAAGTAGACTCTACTCTCCTTGGCCAAGCTTTGGAGGATTCTTCATATGACTTTTTTTTTCTTTTTTTGCTAAACTAGGTGATCTTCTCCCAAATACTGGTAGCTTCATTTACAGGCTTTGCTGAAACAATTCTCACTGCAAGGAAAATGCATGTAGCTTATATGGGCCATGGAGAAATCTATGTTTAGAACTTAGAGATGCTTCCTAACCCAAGAAAGGTAGCTACTGATTGAGCAGAAGCCCAACCTCTCTCTCCCCAGATCCCAGACCCTCAAAGCCCTCCAAACAGTGGATCCTCCCCTAGAGCTGTCCTCAGTTCCAGACCCCTGCCACTAAAAAAACCTGCCAAAAGTCAGCCCCTCTGGGGCTGCTCAAGACCACACCTATAGGTTACTTAAGGCCAGGTAGCCATATTTGCCTTGTGACTACCCCTCTGCCTTTCCAGGGGTCATTCAGAATTGCTTTGCTCAGTACCCATTAAATCTCGGCTTTTTCTAATTTGGTCTGATTGGGATTACTGTGCTCGAAGAGAGGCTTGTTGAGGAAAAAACCTATTAGCTACTGAAGGGATAACCTGTTTGATTTGGAGATTTAAAAGATCAATAACTCTTTATGACTCATTATAATAATCAGTTGGTTTTAAATTAGTATTAAACCTACTTAAAAGAATATTTTGTTCAGTAATGGTTTGTGAGTAGAACTGTGTGCTTTTATAATTATTAAGAATCATAACTTCAGCATTGGAGTATATGATAATAAACAACTTGCAAAATACAGCAGCAAAGAACTGGGTGTACATCTGTAGACCCATCCTGGGGAAGGCAGAGGCAGGAGAATTGCTGAGACTGTAAGATCAGTCTGGACTACACGTGACACCCTGGGCTAAAAGAAACAAACAATAACTCCAGGAAATAGCAGAGGGTTGGTTTTTTTCTTTGAGAGAGATAGAGAGCTTCGAGAATTTGGAAAGAGTTGGAAGAAGGGAAAGAATATGATCAAAATATACCATAAAAATTAATAAGAATTTAAATTGCAACATTATACAACAGATTTAATCTCTTCTATGATAATCAATATTTAAGTTAATTGTGAAACCATAAGGTTTTCTTTTTGTTTCCTTGAGACAAGGTCTTACTTTATATAGGGTAGTCTACCTAAAACTTGCTTTATAACCTAGTCTAGCATGGAACATGTGATTCAACAATCTCAGCCTTCTAAGTGCTGGGATGACCAGTGTGTGTCATGGCCTGGGATTTCAATCTGAAATCAGTAAGACATCCAAGCTTACATGTGGAAGATGTATCTTAGCATCTTGATAAGTGACACACAAGCCCTTGACACTCAGTCTCACCTCTGGTCAACATACTGCTCTTCTCAGATTACATAAATTAGAACCCGAGATTTACTCCACTTAACTCCAGAGAGTAAAGGGACTTTAATCCTGCTGGAACTAGAAGTAGAATGGAGAATGACTTGCAAATACAATATTTGAGCACCTATGTTTTCCTTGGCTGATCTGGAATTCACTCACTATATAGACCAGGCTAGCCTTGAACTCAGGAAGCTCAGAAAGATTCTCTAGGCTCTGCCTCCAAAGTCCTGGGATTAAAGGCATGATCCATCATTCATAGCTTCATATTTTTTGATAAGAAATAGGAAAGCATTTCTTTGTTCCCAGTTGTAGCCCAAATTACCTCAAACATACAATATTATCTACCCCACATATCAGTTAATTCAAATTAGAGACATGAAGCAATCCACTAAGGTGTTGAGGCACAAAGACAGACAGTCATTCAGAAGTCAGGAGGTGAGGGCATAAGGAAGGGGACAGGCTTGCTTTTTACAAGTTCCCACCATATTCCATCAGTTTTACATGTTTCCGTCAAAAAGCATGTGTGCTCAGGAATTTCAAAAGAGGATTGATACTTTCAAGACAACTAAAATTATTCCAGACTTTTCTACCTAGAGGTGCTTATTTATAGAAAATTTGAGACACATGTAATGGACTAGAGATGATGCTCAGCTACAGAGTATTTGCCTCATATGTGCAAGACTTGGGATAAATCTCTATTACTACACACATGCACACACACACAAATATGTTTAACATATATGTGGTGATATAATGGAGTTCCAGGCAATTATGGTGCATACCATTAGTCCCAACCCTTGGGAGGCAGAGGCAGGAGGATCTCTATGAGTTCAAGGCCAGCCTGGTCCTCAGAGTGAGTTTCAAGACAGCCAGAACTGTTACACAGAAAACCCTGTCTTGAAAAAACAAAAAATGCTGGAGAAATAGCTCTATCCTCTGATATTCCAGACTGATTTTATTAAGTATACAATATATCATCACACATATTTTCTACTGATGCCCAAGTAAGGAGATTATAGTTTAGAAGCATTACAAATAATCGGGCAGAGGCCAGAGTGATGGCTCAAGAGTTAAGAGCTCTTACTAATTCTTCAAAAGACTTGGGTTTGGTTCCCAGCATCCACATGGCAGTACACAACAGGTCCATAACTCCAATTCCAGGGGAACTGACGCCCACTGGCCTGTTCTGTGGGCACCAGGAATATATGGGGTGTATATATATACATGCAGGCAACACACCATACACATAAAAGTCTATTTATAAAAAATGATTCTATGAAAACATGCATATGTCAGTTTTATGTAAATACTTAGAAATTTATAATAATAATTTAATTTTTAAAAAACCCTAATAACTACCTCAAAAATTACTAACATTTTAGTATTTCTTTTTTATTTTTTAAAGATTTATTTTAAATGATGGGTATATGTATGGGGTGTGTGCATCTATGAGCATGCATCCGCAGAGGTCAGAAAGCATGTTAGGTCCCCAGGAATTGAAAGCACAAGCAATGTAAGCCATCTGACTTGGATGATGGGAATGAAACCCAGATCTTCTGCAAGAGCAGTATGCACTTTTAACTATCAAGCCACCTCTCCAGTTTCCATCTTCCATATTCTTAAACACAAGTTTCTCACTTGTAAACTATACTAGGTCAGAAACTTTATGTTATTTGTCTGTGCTTCAACAGTGTCAAAATTGTGAGTGTACATAGTATGAACTTGCTGGGAATGTACTAGCTGGATGGATGAATGGGTACACAGCCTAAGCACTTTTCAAAATAAAAGAGTGTTTTCAAATACAATTATTTATACAGGTAGTTACATCTATTACATATTACCATGTTGGTATGATTCAACACTTAGCTAGTTTGTTTCTTAGCAATACTAAAGGACTAGATAAACTTAATGGAAGTCCCTTTTTACAGTACCTGGGAAGACACAAATTGCTTTTTATTTCAATTCCCCAGAAGCTTTATTCTGAAACATTTGGATTCAACAATTTATTTGATGATCTTGAAGCAAGGGGAAGAGATCCACTCAGTGGGCAGCAAAATTGTGTTTTCTAAATCCTGAATAGGACACAGGTGCTTGGAAAAGACTGCAAATGATACAAGCCACCTGTGTGTACATATGCATGTGTAGTCACAGTGACATGTCACATTTCATCTCAGATTGTTAATTTCTAATATTCTTCAAATTACCTTATTCAAAATGCACACTATTTTCCATTTCTATGCAGAATCCGAAACCACAAATCCTTTGGTTTTTCTGGCTCCCTTGTCTCTCACACCCCAAACACAGTATACATGAAGTAGTTTGATGGAAAGCTTCCTTGTCCCAGTTCCTAAATTAAGGCATTTCAGAGCTTTTAATAATGTGGTCCATGCTGCTGGAATTATAGGCAAAGTTAAAAATCATCTCCCTTTGCCTTTCAACAAATTTCAGTTCTCGCCTCTAACCGGGTGCATGTAAATTTTACTAATGGTAATGGAGGCAAACCTCCTGCATTTGAAGTGGAATGTATCTCTAAATCACACTTTAATCTTTAGCTACATAAGTCTGGCATCCGTTCAAATGATACATGTGCCTCAGAAACATACGGTATGTATGTTTCCTTCTATCTGTATATTAAAATTTATTCATGTATTTTTAGTAGCTATTACATCTTGCCCAACAAATTTTCTTAATATTGTTATATATGCTTTGAGTTTTAGCGGAGTATTACATGGGACCATAAATATTCTTGATTTATTATAATGCAATTATAAAATAAATCTGATAACTGAGCAGGTTATTGAGCAGGTTATATTTGTTTTAAATGATAGAAATTTTCTGTTGTTTTCAACTTGGTTAGATATATATGGTAAGAAAAAATATAATGCAGACAAAATAACAGTGACTTAGTGGATTGTTTCTATGTGAATCATGGTTATATAATAAATTTTACATAATGGAAATGCATTGTAATGCATGCATCATAAAACCTCAACTGAATGAGCTCATACTTGCCTTTTAGTATACTAAAAAAAATCCACTAACCATTTAACTTGTTAGGAGAAAATTGACTAGCTAAATGACTTTATTTTTACATAATACTAAATGATGCTCTCTGAAAGCATATATATTTAGTTTTTCTTGAAGACCCACAGTCCTCCATCTTCACATTTCAATCTTTTTTCACTTGTCCAGTTGTCCCCCAATAGGTTAAAATAAATCAGTAAAGTGCATAAAATATGAATGACTCAAATACTTTGAACTCAGGGGAAAAAGTAAATTCAGTATGTTAGTGACCTCTGATCCTAGGGCCCCATCCCAGCAGAACAAGCTCGATGGCTAAATGTAACTCAACTTACTGGTATTTAAAGCTCTATATCAAGGCTAAGTTCAAAGTCTTTGCTTTTCGCTTTCCTTCCCCATTTCCCATTCTTGAGAGAACAGAGTGGAGAACTTTTGGGTTACAAGCAGTTCAAGCAAAAGAACCCCATTATAGTTCCACATGTTCTGTTGACGCTTGAAGACTCTGTCAGTCTCCACACAGTCTATGCTTTACAGGAACTTCAGATAACCCAGACCCATCACCTGGCTCCCCCCCCTCCAGGAACTTCAGATACCCCAGACCCACCTACCTGGCTCCTCCCCTCCAGGAACTTCAGATTCCTCAGACCCATCACCTGGCTCCTCCCCTCCAGGAACTTCAGATACCCCAGACCCATCACCTGGCTCCTCCTCTTCAGGAACTTCAGATACCCCAGACCCATCACCTGGCTCCTCCCCTCCAGGAACTTCAGATACCCCAGACCCATCACCTGGCTCCCCCACTCCAGGAACTTTAGATACCCTAGACCCATCACCTGGCTCCCCCCCTCCAGGAACTTCAGATACCCCAGACCCATCACCTGGCTCCTCCTCTTCAGGAACTCCAGATACCCCAGACCCACCCACTTGTCTAGATTCTGCAGCCACCCTATCTCTTCCATGACACATGGCAGATATGTTTGACTTTAGTCCTGTTCCCACAACGATGTCTAGGAATTCCAGTGTTCCTGTCACCCAGTCTGTCCCATAACACTCCTCTCAGGCTTAAAACCAGAGAACTGCGAAATTCATTTCTGACCCTTCCTCTTTTCTCTCTCCTCCTCCCAGTAAATGGACTGTTCATTTTCCCTGCTACCTGACCGGAACTGTCTCTATGCCATCCGTCTTCTTCCCTTTCCCATGAGCTGTGGCTTACCCTGGCTTCCTCTCTGACATGGTCATGATTTTGTCGTGTCTAGGGAAGCAAAGCTGTTCAGAAGGACTGAATCCCCATCTAATTTCAAAGAGTGAGATATAATTTGGATTAAACAAACAGGACAATTGTTATCACTCTGGTTAGCTGCTGTAGGAATGGCATGGGGAGAGAATACGTGGAGGGAGAGGGCTACGGCTTTGGGCAAATTGCTCCTTCCTTCTTATTTAATTTGTGTATGTGAACTGTATATAGTATTGTATTTCATTGTGACACCTGTTTAAAAAAAAAACAAAAACAAAAAACAAGATCTCACTATGTGGTTCTGGCTGGTCTAGAACTCACTATGTAGAACAGGCTAGCCTTGGTGATCTGCCTGCTCAGCATTCTGAGTGCTGGCATTAAAGGTACACTCCATCACACCTGGCCTATGATACTTTTATAGACGTTTATACTCTGTATAAATTTTTACTTTTATCACATTTTCTCCCCTGCCTGCTCCACCCCATCCGCCCCCTTTCTCTACTGCCCTGTTTGTCTGTACTCCACAGTGCACATGACAAAAGACCTGTGTTGCTTGTCTTCCTAGGTCTGGCTTATCTCACTGGACACAATGTTCACCAATTCCAACAATTTTACTGAAAATAACATGATTTTGTGGTTTGTGGTTAAATAATTCTTATACATTTTATTGATTAATAAACGCATATCTTCTTATCTGTTCACTATTAGTAAGCACTTAGGACATTTGGGCTATTGTGTACAGTGCTGCAAGACACATGCGTGCGCAGGTGCTTCAAATGCATGCTGACTTAGCCTCCACCAAGGACGCAGAGCCTGTCCTCCTTCATGCTCTGTACTGTAAGGGAAGACATAATGATTCGAAATCAGTTACAAGGTAATGTTGAGATCTCAGGAAGTAGTGAACTAAGAGAAAAGAATCATCTCCATTCCTTCCTTGTAAATTCTATGAATGATAGCCAGTCACCCTTTCAACTCTTCACACACACACACACACACACACACACACACACACACACACACATACACACGCATTATTTTCCCATACTATTTTATAAAATTTACCTACATCAATATTGTGTACATTTTGTCATGTTTATTACATGTCAAATAATCAGAAAATTATTTCCCATGTTTTCATTCCCCATAGTTAGTCTTGCTTTTATTTGCTTAGTAATTTTACATAACTATTATTGACTTAATCCTAAATTTTCTGAAGATTATAAAATCTCCACTTGATCCTGCCAAAAGGCCAAGAGCAACTGAAAATTTATTAATGCCCTCCTCCTTTCCTTCACATGATATATTTCAATAATTTTTTTTTTATTGAAGTGATTTCTGCCAGGGTCTTCAGAGCTTCTCCAGGTTGGACAAATCACTCTCTAACCCTGAAACACAGCCATCATCTTGTATCTTGCTTAACCATTGTGGAAATGTTTGCTTGGCTTGGCTTTGAGTTATAATCTCTTGGATCAGGCATGGTACTGCATAACTATAATCCCGATACTGAGGAGACTGAAGCAGGTAGATGGTGAATTCAAGGCTAGGCTGAGATACAAAACAAGAATCCTTTCAAAAAATTTCTTTCACAAACATTATAACTTTTTGGTATGTACGTGTGTGTGTGTGTGTGTGTGTGTGTGTGTGTGTGTGTACACTAGGTCCTTCAGCCTAGCATGACCATAAAGCTACGCTCCTTGCTCCTGATTCCTAATTCACAGATGCAATTTATCTAATTTCTGGCTACCTGCAGGTTCTATTTGTGACTACTAGTATTCTAAACTTTTGCTTTGAGGTATCATATCAGGATTCATCACTGGGTCAAGCACTCACCTTGGAAACTTACATCATCAAGTTCTGGCAATGTTATTTAATTAATTAGTTTGCTTAAAAATTGCTTTCCTGCTCACACACCCATGACACCCATTTCTCTGTTCATTTTAAATCTCCTTTATACGGATGCCAAATATTTACATCCAAAACATTCCTCTTGCCCATCTTATCCCATTTCCTGGGATTTCCTCAACTTTATCACCTCCTAGCTCATCCGCTGAGGTCTGCCATTCCTACACTCTCTTTTAATTTCTGGAAGGTTCTATGTTCTTTGAATGTTGATTTCTTGTTGTTTTTTCCTTTTGTATTATATAAAATGCAATATAGTCTCTTATTTAGGGCTAATAGTCTCTTTTCATCCTGTACATTCTCTTTCATAGGAGCAAATTCGATTGTAGGTAGTTGCCTGTGTACAAAATTTCAGGCAGATGATTAATTGGGGAGTGTCTTTGAGAAAAATACCTTTCGGCATTGCAAAAAGAACTCTGTTCTTAGATAATTTTACACATACACACTGTGCATACTGACCATTTTGAACTTCCACCTCCCTTACCCATCACTAAACATTTCTCCTCCCCATAAATCTCTTACTTTCATGTCTAAAGGATATTTTTGAGGAAATGAAGGAGTGTGCCACAGACAAATGAAAACAAACCATGATACAGCTGCCTTAGCTTGGAGTAGGGTGTTCTTGAACTGAACTTTCACAATGCTCCTTAATTAAGACAAAGCAAGGCTTTGTGTTCCCATCCCTGCCCTGCACCTCATCCAGCCAGCTCCTGATGATGGAAGCAACTTTTAGTGGGGTAACACCATTCACCTGTGAGCCCTCAGCTACCAGCCTCATCCGACAGCTAGAGGAAATACCTAGTCCTCAAAGGGCATTAGTTCATGATGCAACATGTCCTCTCTGGTCAGTCTCCTGCATCTAATCAGATCTTTATGTCAATTACTTAAATATTTCATATTTAAAATAAACATCCTAAAGTGATTTGGAAATCATTCAATACAAGCTGGCTGTTGGTTACTAGTTACTTTGATCTCTTCTGTGAAGTGAGTAGAGATCCTTTCATTTCATTGGTTCTCAAATATCTTTTCTCTGGACAGGCCAGATCCATCAGGAAGCATCGTCCACCTAGACTGGATCATCACCACTCTCGTAGTCCAGAGGACAGACATGAGGCAGGGTCTAGACACATGGTACACAAATACACAATCCATCACATTGTTTTCAGTTCTATTTCAAGTAACTGTCCTTCTTCCCTGTGTGTGTGTGTGTGTGTGTGTGTGTGTGTGTGTGTGAATTCATAGGCTTATCTATTCTGGAGATTATACCTCTGATATTCAATCAGGTTGTAGAAAGAAAGTTGTCTGTCTGTGCAACTGGGTATTATTTAAATATTTCATATATTTAAATATTCATAATACTTCACCATTTACCCTATTTTTAGTTCTATCTTCACACCCATTTCCACACATGCCTGGAAATGCCAGCTCCTGGACCTCTTGGATATTTTGCAGTATGAGAGCATCTCAGCTTTTCCCACTGTCAGTGAAGAACTTTGCTTCCTAGGCCTGCTAGGGTCAGTACCTTTCATTCAACTGCTTTCTAGCTTCTAAGTTTTGCTTGTCTTCCATTCCTTTTGTTCTGTGGGTGTATGCTTTTCTGAAAAATCTAATATTATTTTAGGAAGCAAACATATAATCTCCTACTTTAGAATTTGTAAAGCAGTGATTTTCATATTCTCCTCCATCTTTCATATTCACATTTTTAAATAAGTAGAATGCTCTCATTGTTCTAAAGAAAATAACTGTCTCTTATACCTCTCAGTTGCCCCTTTTGTCCCTAATCTCAAAGAGGTCCAGTACTTATTAATCTTTTGTCTTTTAAGAGTTTCTTCAAGAAATTAAATACCTATCCTATTGTTCTGTGTGAAAGGTAGCTTACTGTAAGACTGCTCTGCATTTTCCAGTTCTCATCTAACACTTCCTGACATTCTCTATCATAAAACTCATGCTTATTCTTAATTCCTACATAATGTATTGTTCAGGCAATTTTCTACAATAGGGTAGTTGATTTCTTTCTAATCTTTGCTCTAGCATACCTTTAATAAGTAGTCTTGAACAAAACTAACGGTGACATTTATACAAAGGCTATTTCAACAGACAAGTCATGTCAAGTGCCATGCTGATCGGTGTTGCCAATCACCCTGCACGAGGGCTGCACTAATTCTTATCCCTAACAGTAAAACTGTATCTGTTTTTGTTTGCTTATTTGTTTAGTTTTACCTCCTTCCTTGCACTGAACAGAGTATCTCAGGAAAATAAGCAGAAAAAAGTGGTTTCCAAAAATTTTGATCTCATATTCCCTTATGAAATTTTTATGTCTTAAGATATATTTCATTTTGCTGTGCTGCAGTTCATTTTGTGCTTATAGATAACCATTAAAGAAGCTGTACATTAAGTATGTTTTGTATGAGTGTAAGCATTAGTTCAAATGTGTCTTTCCAATACTGTTGAGTCAAATACAGAATTGAAGTATATAAAAAAAAATATTCACTACATCTAAAATTTGTGTTTATATTTAGGAAAGACAACGAAAATAATCAGAAAGCAGTACAAGAGCAAGGCATTTCTCATATACAGCGTGTCTGCAACAACATACACTAGTCTAGCATGGTTAAGGAAGCATGCTTGGATCAATAGTTAGTCTATATTTGAAATATGTTATTAATCAACTGTACACATTAGAAAAATATTGGCCTTAAAAACCACAAGGCACAAAATGTCAATTAGCTAAATAATGTGATTACTCCCTGCCCCAATTCCCTATCTTGAAAAGTGGAGAAAGGAGCATTTTGCTGTGCTGGAAAACTTCACCACTGAAGCCATAACAACCTCTAATCAGTAAGTTAGGATGGACTCTGGTGACCCAGGTAAGAACACACAAAACATAAAAAACAAGAACTTTCTCAAGAACACCATTTAAACCATAAAAAGGAGCATTAAGAAAAATGAAAATAAACTAACAAAGTACTTGATGCCAAGAAACATGTATAATCTAAAATCACAAAATAAAATGTCCTCATAACCAAAAATGAAGGGTTGGAATTAATCAATTTGTGGTTACAGAACTTTCCTATTTTTGTCAGTATAAATGTTATAGTATGAAAATGTTTCAGAAAAATTATCTTTACATGCCAGACAAAAGAAGAATAAAACATAGTAAATTAGAAAAATTTAGAAACAATTGTTTTATGAAAAATATTTTTCTTGCTTTCTATATGTAATTATGTAATACTTTCAATATAAATTATGCTCAAAGACTTACTATACCTTGATCTCATAATTTATTCTGCTTAAAAAGATTAACATTAACAAATAACTAAAGCCTCAGATTATTTGTGTACCTACTTATATGTTCTGTAGGGTAAAACAACATGAAATATCATTATGTAGAATATAAGTTTTTTTCCAAACAGGTATATATTTTTTAAAAATAACATCTGTAGCATTGGGGTACTTACTGCTCAATGTTTGAGCACTTGTCTAGAACAGACAAGGCTCTTATTTCTATCCTCATCAACATAAAACACAAAATAAAGAAAAAACTATAATAGCATATAACTGTCATGCAAAATGCCAAGATCTTCCTCAGATTTTTTTTTTTTTTTTTAAGTTGCAGCAATAGGTCCCCCTGGTGGAGATTGAAAATATGTGTCCTATTTTTCTGTGGTTCCAAATAACAATTCTAGTGTGAGCATTCTGGTTAAGTGCTGTTCTTCTTTGAACAACTGTATGGTGAAAGTTGTAACAACAAGGTGCCCGATGAAAAGACAGTGAGCAGAATACAAGTTGATTTATTGTCTCTACGTGTAAATTTGTACTCACAATTGCAGAAATTAAACACCCTTTGCCCTAAAAACTCCCCAAAACATGAAGCTGCAATTGACAGTTAACACAGTCTGCAATATACGATGATGCCTTTTTAAACTAGATTAACAGACTACACAAATCTAGCAAAGATTCACTGTACTTATTCTATAGTTTTGTACATTTAAGACAAATGATTCCTGAGGGGAGAAAAGAACTATCATTGTTCATTGAAAGCTTCCATGATAATCACCAAGAGACTGTGTGTGTTCTTAGGTTACAGTAGGCAATATTCTGTTCTAAGAATCAGAGATGCATGTGCCGATTTCTATGGATGAGGAAAACAGACGTTCTGGAAGTGAAATCAGAAACACGTGTTCCCATTCAATTTCATCTGGAGACGCCCACCCAGAAGTTCAATCACTTCAAAGCACCATGGATGCAGGCTTCCTTCGGTATCGTCTTACAAATCAACATGTGTTGCCAGCTCTGAGCAACAACAGAAATTCTCAATACAGAACTGTTTCTTGTACCCTAAAAGGTCCTGGAGAATCCAAACAACCCATATCTGTATAGTGTCAATCACTTGAACTCAGATCAGTAAACCTTTGGCGGTCCTTTGGTCCTTTCTCCGCCACTGCTCTACTGTTGCTCTTTATTGGCCAGTGGCTTCAACTACATCAACCTCAAATCTGGCTTTCCTGAAGTCAGAGAAGCAGCCTGGGAAACTACCAATGTAGTTCATCTGAAACTTACCCACCAGAATCCCTGAGACATATTTAAAGACAATAGGCCAAATAATAATCTTAACCAATTTGGAGAGGGCGGGATTGAGCTAGTCTACTCCATTGCTCAGGTTAGTCTGAAATTCACTATGAAGCCCAGGCAGATCTTGAACTCACAGCAGTCCTAATACCAGTACCATCAGCATAAGCCACCATGTCCGGTTTATGTTCCTGTTGGTATAGTGAGGTATGTCACTGAGCCATGACTATGTGAATTATACCTTATGTGCTCACTGTAGGTTAGAGTCTACACCAGGCTCCATCACCTCTAGGCTCTCATTTTCTACCTAGAGTTGGAGACTGGAAGAAGCTTATGAGGACACTGCCCAGCACTGAAATGTGGAGATGAGTCCTCGGAAAGCCTACAGTTTGATTCTAGATATCTGAAATCTGTAGTCTGTACTGTCGAATTGTGTCTAGTCTGAAGATGCCTTTACCTGACCTCAAATAACTAGCCGGCATTTTTGTTTTTAATTAAATAAGTCTAATACATTTGTGAAATTTGCCACTAACATATTTTTGAAAAAATTAAATGTATAAATTATAAAATAAAAAACAAGTTTTTAAACTTTTCATTTTTTTTTTCATCTCAACCAGCCTTTTAAGAGTGGAGACTCTAAGAGATGGTAGGAAGCAAGAGGACTTAGACAATAAAAAAATAAACAAAACCTTTGGGCCTCAGTACCTACCCAAGTAGCTAGCTATATACATCATAATTTTAAAGCTTATTTCAATCAGCTGTTAATAGTATGTGATTTATAATGTTCCTCTGATTGTACTTCCTCCAAATGGAACACTTGTATGAATATTCAAAATTATCTAAACGTTAAGCCTTACCTCAAGTGCACAGGGACCTCAGACATCCAAGGTCAAATGCAAATCACTTGAGCCCCCAGGCCAGTAATGACTTGGCAGTCCTTTTTCCACCATCAGAGTCCCACCAGGCTTAGTATTTCCCTGTGACTTATCAGTTCCCACTGTACCAACACTCATTGACAGCTCAGTGGTACAGTGCCTGCCCAGTGTGCACCAGGTGCTGAGTCTGATCCCTAGTATTAAAAGAAATAACAATAATAATAGATTATCTCTGAACAATATCCTAGCTATTCTGAGTCTGTGTATTTAAGAGGTTCTGAGGGGCGCTAAAAAACTCAGACTTTTTAAGATAATTACAGAAATATAATTATAGGATTATGGGCAGTTGGACTCATGGGTCAATTATTTAAACTACAGAATACATCTAATTGTAACAATTTATAGTTTTATCTGTCTTTTCAATTCACAAAACATTATTCACAATATGGTTTTATTTACTTTACTCCAAATGAGATCTAGTTCTTTTATTTTCTAGTTTACAAACCTAATCTTTGTCACAGTGGTGAAGCCAATTAGATTTGAAATCTTAAATACTGATCTTTCATTTGTCCCCCATTAACTTTAAGAAAGTTATTTTGTTTTTATTGCCAATGTTGAAAATTATCCCACAATGCCTTGGGACTTAAGTTTTCAACAATTGTCACCCAGGAAAATTGCTACAGAAGAAATCTCCCATAGATTGTAGTCTGGGCCAGTTACTCAAATTTAATTGAACACTTAAATCTTCATAGAAAATGAAAAAGAAAATGTAGATCTTGCTTAAAATATGGTTGCATGTACCTGTTGGCAAAGACTTTGAATACATGAACTTTGAGAATAATCAAAACGCACATTTTATAATTAAAGATTACTCCTCAGTAGGTCAATCCCAAACCTTTACCCTGCTGTTAAATTTGAGGTGGTTTTTGATGGTAGAAAATACAATTTGGAAATATTTTTATCACTCAGCATTTAGTTGATGTACACTGCATGGTTCTTGTTCTAAAGTGCATCTGTGAGAAGGAGGCTTTCATCAGTCAGTCCCAAGAATTCATGTTCTACAGTGCACATGTTTTCTCGTTGTCAAGTTAGCATGGACCTTTTGGAAGACCCTGGGGACAGGCAGTCTATGGTAATGTCATACAGAGAAAATGATCACGTTTTTAGAAAACACAGTAGTGTGTTGGACAAATGCTACAAGCATATTAAAATCAGAAATGTCGACCTCCAGGGATTCTATTAAGTATTCCTGATTTCTTTTATTATGGAATAAAGAAAACCTATTCTAAAATATTGTTAATTAAGTATAAAATGAAGGTAACCTGCTGGTCTTCAATTCTATAAAATGTCATCTTCCTAAAATCACTACATATTGAGAAATGTTTATGGAGTTTCAGTATAAAATCTGCAATTCCTGAAGTTCTAATAAAAAGGTAACTTGGATTTTATACACAATTACATAATAACTAATTACACTTAATACTTTGAGTGTTCCTCATGGGGATAACTTTCACATATACATCAGATAAAATAAAGCCCTGGCTTTACTTGCTTAAACTATGCTAGCAGGCTCAAAGTATTCTAACTTTCTCATATTGTATTGATTCTTTTCTTTAACTTATAGAAAAGTTACAGAAATTAAAAACTCAACTCTCTTCTTAGGAGAGCTTAAATAATCAGAACTGGATCACTGATATGTGCTAAGGTATTATTTTTCTGTGACTTACCTCCCATATCCTTCGTTTGCCCTTAATGTCAATAAGGCAGAATGACTCATTAATACCTGGAGAGTCTATCTCCACTGTTTCTTCATACATCATGGAAAAACAAAACTGCCAGTGTTTTTTAGGGCTTACCATTTTCTCATTGTCTTTACCACAACAAAATCCAAAATTTAAATCTTTCATTTGGCCAAGACGTTAAATGGTTACAACTGTATTCAACTAGTTTAGTGAGAAAATATTCAAGCTCAACTTGTCATTACAAAATCAGATTTCTAAAGTACATTACACAGGAAAGATAGGTCTATATGCACAGTCCAGAGTTCCTCTAAACAGTGCTGTTGGCACTCTTAGGAAGAAACCAGACCAATATTAAATTATCTTGCATTGGAATGCAAAATGTCAAGCTTGATGAGCCCTTACGTGGTGAACAAATGTTCTATTCTACTGTCATTTGTATTTTTTGATTTATTTTCAAATACAAATGAAAATGTAAAAACAAAAGATTTAAAATATCTTCTACCAAGTTTTAACTGATACCAGAAATCAAATATGGAAAATTTACCAAACTTAAGATACTAATAAAATAAGTACTTTATTAATAAATGTCTAAAAAACATGTGTACCAAAATAAAAGCAATTAGATAATGCTAAATTTAGAAACCTCCAAATAAATACATCACAATTTGATCTTTTTTAGTTTTATATAAAGCCACATTATAAACATGAAGTTAACACGCTAAAAACATTGATCGATCATATAAAGAAATTTAACAGCAGTGAAATATAAATACAAAGGATGCTTAGCTTTGGTCTTTTTGAAGAAAGAAGTTGGATTTTTTTTTAAAAAAACAGGACTTTAGAAATAAAAAGAGAATATAGATGATAACTGCAACATTTGGTGTTGATTCTGGCAATCCTTTATATGTCACCAGTCATAATAGCAATGAATTCCTCTTGATTTACTGTGGTAAGAAAGAAAATGTCATGGTCAGAGACACAGAAACTTTCTTTCCCAAGAAATGTAATCATCATTGTATAATGTATTAAACTGTGAAATATATAAAAATCTTACAAGTCAAAACATAACTTCTAAGATAAAATATATGTATAAGCATTATAAGTAAATGAGTATCTTATCACATTAAGTACAGAGAACAGATGATACTTGTTACCATAAAAGTCAGTCACAGACATATTGTTTGTACAAAACCATTTTAAAAAGTGACAATTCTAAGGTAAGTAGTTTAACAACCCATCTTATAGTCTTTACTGTACTAATACATTAAGTAAAGCTTTCTCGTAAGTCTGCCTATACCATCCATGCACATGAACTAACAGAATTCTAAAGAAAAAAAAATTTAAACTAAAAAAAATAAAATGGCAAATTACTGGTTTTAAAGCTTATTTTGCAGAAAGAAATAACTGAAACCAGGTCTCATTAATAGAAATAGTAAATTGACAAAATATAGATTATTACATAGTAATTATAAAACAGGAAAACTAAAAATACAGGAAACAGTCACTTATGCAAATTATGACACATTACTAAAATTATAAATAAAATATAGTAAGAAGTTTCAATGTATAAAGCATATTTAAGACAGCAACCTATAATACACAGGATTTTACAATCCTAAATATGATTTTTAAGAAGCATAAATACTCTAATATATAGGAATGTTTAGAAAAGGAAGTTTCCTATATAGAGGTGAGTATATGATTATCAAGACTTAATAAGTCCTTCAAGACACAAGCTATGGATGGCAATTTTTATTATGGCAATAAAACACTACACTGAAAATAAAGACCTGGCTTCTATTCATAGCTCTGTACAAAACAGTTCTGCATCTCATCTTCTTTGTTTGAAAATAAACTGTAAGAGGACATTTTTAGGTGGTTTCTTTTTAAATTCTAAACAGTAATTTACTGAATCAAACATTTTCAGGTGTCTAATGAATGCCAACACCACACTAAGTTTTGTATAATGCAGCAAAACATATACATGGTTCCTATGCTATAATTCCTTTGAATCAAACACAAGAAGTAAATAGATGTCACTATAAAATCATTGCTAATTGAAAGAAACAATGGTATCGTATCTAAAAGATCTCATTCTTAATCACTGCTAAATATCAGAGAGTCGTGTTCTTAATATGTGGATAAAGTAAAGCTACTTTCACGTGGCTTAGAAAAAAGCTTAGATGTCAGGAATTAAGAGAGTAATTTCAGAGCTAGCTCAATAATTATGTTAGGTCTGAAACAGAGAACAAATGCTTGAAACATAAAATAATCTAGTATAAAATATGGATCATACAGTATTCGAACTATTGTAGAAGAAATCATCATTAATAAGAAAATTTTACATATATGCAAATCATAAATTGGATAGCAAATTAAATACACATTTAGAAAAAAACTGAAGAAAAAAAAACAAAAACCAAGGTGGGGAAATGCCACCACAAGCAGAAGAGACACATACCTAGAAAAATAAACTGTGAATTAGAATAAATAGATGTTTAGAAGCAGGCAGATGTCCAAAAATTCCTGTTCAGTCTTAAACACTTCCAAGGCACTCTGGGAGACATGGAAGAAACAGGGTACAAACCTAAACCTACCCTAATCTTAAACTAAAAGAAACTGGAGTTGTGACCTCTGTGTCTAAATAACACATCTGAAGAACTTGGAGAACAGGGTCTGCTCTTCCCCCAACTAAGAGACAAACAAACAAGAATCTTACACCAGTGGACACTTATCTAAGAATTCTTGATTGAAACCATCTACACTGAGCCTGCTAGATCAAAACAGAAAGTTTTGTCTTCTTAAGAAAGCAATAAAAGGAGCCTTAAAATGATTTGATTATAAATCTTTGTAACAAAATTATGATTAAAATACTCGAAATCTAAGAAACACTTATTTTATTCAAGATTTTAACTTTTCTTAAGGTATAAAATTTCAATTATCAAATTTCAAATTAAACTTTAAAAAAAGTTCTAAAATCACAAATAGTTGTTTTATATTATTTATAAGTGCTTTAAAGTATAAAAGCATTTCAAAAATATTTTAATCTATTTCATGATTTAATGTCTGAAAACATAATACTTAAGTCTAAAGAGTAAAAAAGAGAAAGTAATTAACGGAAGCAAACTAGCTCCCTAAATACCAGAAAGGCTTCAGATGGCAGACCAGGGCTTCTATTGTCTTTCTCGTCATCAAGCATAGCACCTAGCTCAAAAATAAACACTCGAGTGGCTAAGAAGACAGCTAAGCCAGTAAAAGCATTAGTCACACAAGCATGATTACAAGAGGTCAATCCTGGAACTCAGGTAAAAGGTGGATGGGATGCACATCTGTGATCTCAACATTCCCACTGAGATGAGAAATTCCTCACAAGCCAGCTAGCTGGAGTATGCAGCCCAGGAGCAGAAACAGAGCAGTCATTACTGAACAAGGATGGTGAAAAATCACACACATACATACACACACACAAATATATATAGTGTATACATAACATATATAATATATATGTGTTATATAATATATAATAAGTAAAGTATGCTTCAAAAGGAAGAAAATAAATTTTATCATCAGAAGTACCAATCAATACATTAATACACTGCTTCCTAAAACAGGAGGTCTAGTTAATATTTTACTTTCTATCTCAAACAATATAGTTTGTTCTCTGTCATTTGGAAAACTGAGTTTGAATTCTGGTACCACCATAAATTAGCTCTGTGATAACTTGGGCCTCTGTCTTCATCTACTGTATATGATATGCATCCATTCTGTGTATATAGCTATACTATATATTTTTAAAATTTTTTTTAATTTTCATTTTCTGTGAATTGGTGTTTTTGCCTGCATGTATAACTGTGAGGTGTGGTGGAAATGTTCTCTGTATGATGTAAATAAAGTAACTGGTTTGGCCTATGTGGAGTGCCATAGAAGTGGGTGGAGGATCAGAGGAAGAGACAAGCAGAAGGACGGTGGAGTTAGCCAGTCTCCATCCGACCCCTGAGAAGAACAGACATGTAAGAAATACAGGTGAGCCATGGGCCAGACTACGTGGCAGACAGATTAAAAGAAATGGGTTGATTTAAGATGAAAGAACTAGCTAGTAATGTGTTTGAGACATGGGCCAAACAGTATGAAGTTAATATAAGTGTCTGATTTATTTCTTTAAAAGACAAAAGCCGCCGCAGGTCAGGTTCCGAACCTCTGGGCCCAAATGGGCGCAGGAAACCTTCTACAATCGTGAGTGTGTCAGATCTTGGAATTACAGACAGTTGTTAGCTGCCATGTGGATGCTGGGAATCGAACTCAGGTCCTCCAGAAGAACAGTCAGTGCTCCTAACCACTGAGCCATCTCTCCAGCCGGCTATACTATATTTTATAAAAGCTCTTATTAAACCTGAGTAACATAGTTTACAAGCTAAAAACTACTTATGTTTGTTTCTATATTGTAGTTGCTGAACAAATGCTTACTGGAATGGCTAGTTTTATGTCAACTTTACACAGGCTAGAGTCATTTAAGAGGAGAAAACCTTGAAAGAGAAGATGCCTCCATACAATGGGTTATAGGCAGAACTGTATACATTTTATTAATTACTGATTGATGTGGGAGGGCCTAACCCATTGTGGGTGGTGGCACCCCTGGGCTGGTCATCATGGCTTCTCTAAGAAAGCAGGCTGAGCAAGCCATACGGAATAAACCAATAAGCAGCACTCTTCCATGGTCTCTGCACCAGCTCCTGCCTCCAAGGTTCTTGCCCTTTTTGAGTTCTTGCCCTTTTTGAGCCTTGGCTTCCCTCAATGGACTGTGACTCAAGATATGTAAATTAAATTCCTCCCCAAGTTGCTTTTGGTCATGCTGTTTCTCACAGCAAGAGGAGGAACCTCTAACCCTAACCCTAAGACAGAAATGGGTACCAGGATAGTGGTGTATTACTGTGGGAGACCTGACCCCATTGTTTTTGGAAAGACTGTGGAAGGACTTTGGAACTTTGGACTAGAAAGGCCATGGAGTGTTCAAAGGTTTCTGAGCCACTCTGTGGGAGAGTGGAAGATAAGCAGAGGACAAAAACCTGGCTTATCAACTTCCAGAGGGGAGTCTGAGAATCACCTAAGACTCTAGTGGGGCTATTGAATATTTTAAGTTAAGAAAATGGTTCAGATTAGATGGGGCTGAAGAATCAGCTGTGATCAAGTCCACTACAGTGAAAACACTAGAACCACTTTGGTGAGACCTCTGCTCTGCTGGAACAATAGATGCTGGCCAGTTTAGAGAGATTAAGAAGAGATCAGCATCCTGAAGTGAAGTCTTCTAGAAAACATTTCCTCAGAGTTAGCACACAGAAGCTGTGATACAGTAGTGGCCAAGGTTGTACCTAGCCTGATGTAAGTAAGATCACCCAGGTGATACAGGTTCTGAACTCATGAAGGCGGCATGGAGAACAGCTAAGGACTGGCACTGTGTGGCAGGGCTGGAGTCCCTGAAGACAGCCCAGGAGAAGTAATTGGTGAAGTGCAGCAAAAGATCTCACAAGTCTGGAGATGGTCACCAAGAGCAGCAGGAGCCTTGGAGTGGAGCTGGCTTGAGTTTAGGAGACAATCTGTGTGGCTGCAGATGACAGACCAAAGATGGAACCCATGCCTTTTGGAGAAAGATTTTAAGTGGATGGGCCCCAGACATTAGACACTGAGTTACTGTACACAGTTGGGAGTTTGGTTTTGCTTTGTTCAGATTGTGACTGTATCCTAATTCTTCCCTCTGTAAAGAAATCCTCCATGCCTTCTATATCAGCTCCTATCTCTAGATTCCTTCCTGGTTTGAGTTTGTGCCTTGGCTTCCCTCAATGAATTATGACTCATGACAGGCAGGTCAAATAAACCCTCTCCTCCTCAAGTTGCTTTTGGTCATGGTGTTTCATTACAGCCATAGTAACCCTAAGACACCAGCCATCATTACCATCATTATTTAACAAGTGGTCTATTATGGTTTCTTAAATGTTGCATTCATCATTATAGAAGCACATACTGCATTTTGTTTTATATTATTTATATTTATATTGAAAGACTAGGATGCTGTTCCTTCTATATTATCAGATATGCCTATATATTTATGTCTATTTTGTAGTATACATTATTTATCTTCATAGCCACATTTACTGTCTTTATTACTTTAAGCCCATAAAGTTGAAAAAAATAGTTACTCTTAAAAATTGGATGGCATGAAACATTTATAAGAGCAAATGAGTTACTAAAGGTCACTAAAAAGGTTACTAAAAAGGCAGCAAAGTATTTTTATCTTCAGCAGTTTAAAATGCAAAAAATACAAAACTTGGCTTGCAGCCAAGAGGATCCATATTAAATATATTAAAGAATCAAAGCAGTTTGCTCCTCTAAATGCTATAAACCTCAGTGGAATCCTCACTAACCACAGGCACTGTTGTAGAGGCTTTTGAGAAAAAGATGGTGTTTCAAATGTACTTGGTTGGGAAAGTAGGTAATACTTCAAGAGACAAATGGACAATCAGCCCTAAGATGAAGAAGCAGCATGATGAAATGCAAACATAAACTGTCTTCAGAATACTGAGTGTTCTGTAGGTAAGAGTTAATGCAAAAAAAAAGCATAAATAAAGCTGATATTAAGTGTAGGACTGGCATGGGGGAAGCTTTGTACTTTCCTCTGCAGGTAGTAAAGACTTACTTCAGTATCTGAACACAGAAATGACAACATTGTAACCTAGAGTTTAGGAAAAGAATACTACAAATACAAAGAAGAAAGAGATTAGAGATGTCTAAGTCCAGAGGGCTAGGGGAGGGCTGTCAGAGGCACCAAAGTAACTGTGTGGGGCAGGTGGCACACACAGCACTGCACCTCAGTGGCAGCCAGGTAAAGAATACTGTAGTACTTTAAACAGAAGTCAGGGCCTGAACCAGAGGACAAGTTAAAAAAAAATTAAAAGTGGTTGAAAGAAAATCAGCTAATTTAGTAATAGTTCAGAAATACAAGTTGGTTGAGAGAAAAAGCATTAAAATCTAAAACTTTAGTAAGTAGCTAGATTTTGGTGTTACTTCATCTTCACAGAAGTATGTATATTTCATATTATAACTTATATAGCTGTCTTAAAGATCTGCTCAGTATAAATAGAAGCTCACAGAGTTTGGCACCAAATGGGGCCCCATCTATTCAGGAAGCTGAGGCGAAAGAATGAGAGGTTCAAGATCAAACTTGAAGTAAGTTCAAGGCAATATGAGGCTTATCTTGAAAACAAAGGAGAAAAGGGAGAGAAGCCTTGCTGGGTGTCTGGGCACCGAGCAGAGCTGGGAAGAAGAGAGAACTCACTTTCCCCGTCACCGTCCTTGTCAAACTCCTCTATCATGGCCCGCAGCTCTTCATCACTCATATTCTCGCCCAGCTCTCGGGCCACGCGTCGCAAATTCCTCAAGCTGATTTTACCGGAATCATCATCATCAAATAGTTTAAATGCTTTTAGTATCTCTTCATGAGGATCTCTCTCCAATATCCAGTCTGTCACTATGGTTAAAAGAAATGTTTTTAACAAAGCCTGTATAGTCAGAGTCGTTCATTTGTAAAATCAGCTATTAAATGAGGTAACAGCTGTGAGTGACAACCTTCTATCTAATAATTAAATGTCAAAATAGACCACTAAAACTTGAATTCCAAATTCAGACTAAAAAATGTTCATCCTTTAGTGTCTATAAATATTATAAATATAAGCAAAACTATATTGTACAAAGGCCAATGAAGAGACAATATATACGTACACTATATAATATACATGTACACTACATTTACTTAAAGCCCAGTATTACTAAGAATTAAACTGGGGATGGAGAAATACTTGTTCTTAAGGAGGATATGAGTTTAACTCCCAGCAAATCACAACATTCTCTAACTCCGGTCTAGGGAATCCAATGCCCTCTTCTGATCTAGGCATCATGCACACATGTAGTACAAAGACACATGTGAGCATAACATAGTAGTAAATATAACACATAACTGGTCCCCCTCTATCAGGCCACTGCGTTTACGTGAACAAGCACTCAGCAGGTGAAAGCTGTTGTCCAGTGGGATTAATCAAAGATACAGGGGTCATCAAAACAGCATAACACAAGTGAGCACACGCAAATCCTATCAGCATCTTATAATTAACAGAGCCAGTTGTCTTTCAGCAACATTGGAGATGGGTTACAACAATCAAGCCTGGTCTGCAGCACCTCCACATGCCGCTCTGCTATAGAAAAGGCACTGACTATTCTCATTGCACTATCAAAAGTAATTTGGTCCTATTGAAATCTATGGATTCATTTGAAATTGTCAAATGCTTGTAGCCAGAAAGTACTGGAATGTCTAATGAGCCCAAAGTAAAAAAATACAATTTAAGTCTTCTACAAGCTGTTGTCTATTGCTGTTTCATCTGTATTTGGCTGAATAAGCACCTAGTCAAGCTAATGGTACATAAACTACACATATATCCACAATTATCCCTTAGCCATTAATTTTATCCAAAAAAGATTGCCAAGAAGCTAATTGAAGTATATTACTATAAGTATGCAAATCAAAGCTCATAAATATTCACTAAAAAGAATTGGCATACCTACAGCCATAACACCAAAATAAAATACCACACTTAACTCTATGGCACACACTCAACTTATTTTGAAATCAGTCCCAACAAGAAAGCAGGACAAGAAAAAAGTGTTATGAAATTTCTTCATCGATTAAGTAACATACATGACAGGTAAACCAGAAAGGCAGACTGCCGAAAATACTAATGCACTTAAAGAAACAACAGATGGGCCGCCAAGATGTACAAACACTTATCCCACTGACACTCTACCAGTAATTCAAATAGACCTGTCTATATAATCACCTACCAACACTCTGCAATAGAACTCAATTTTCTTAGGACTTGTAACTGCCCATAATTCTGACAACTAAAGCATTACCCAACATGAAGTATTTTACAATGACATTCCTCCACACTTGCCCCTTCCATTTCTGTTCTACAAGTACTATTTCTTCACAGGAATCTTTTTTCAGTGGAAACAAACCAGGGATGGTGGCTCACACCTACAATCCAATAAGTGAACATAAAGCAGTTAACACATGGGACATCAAGATATCATTCAACAATCTATCCATTCAACACGATGTTTTGATTTTTATATTGTCGTACTATACAAAGCACACTAAAACCAACTACAAAGACACATGATTTAACTACATTATCAGAAATGTCCTTCCATCAAAATTATTAGACCCTATAAAAATCATGTAAGGAAACAGCTAATTCTGAAACACTGCATTATAAGTAAATCAAAAACTATGAAAGACATGTTAGAAAGTTCCTACCCAAACATACAATACTTATTTCAAACTCAGAAATACTGGACCTTCAAATTCTTCATCCACTGAAGGGCAGCTGCATCATTTCCTCAGTCTGAAATAGTGGTAAGTGCCACTTCTTACTGGATATACAGTCCTGACGACACTGTCTTGCTTCACTCTCAGAGCCCTCCCTCTTTCACCCTAGTGACCCTGACCATAAAGTCTACACCTTTCTGTCTTCTCCAGATTCTCTTCAAGTCATCTTCAGTCTTCTCAGCTACTTTTGTAAAACACAGCATCCTAATCCTTAAATTCTGCTGACTAAAGCAAATTCTGGCAGCTTCCTGAAGACTCAGCCTGACCCAGTTTTGCCTTGCCAGCACCGACCTTCTCCAGCAGAGGGACTACATCAAACTTCTCACACATGCTCAACACCTAGTACCATCTGTCCTGTAGCTCTCTCTGCTGGACTGCATTTCCTCTACTCCTAGAATCTTGGCAATCTTAGATTCCTTAAGATTAAATAAAAAATCCCCTTTGCAAAGACTTAATTTCTCTGGATGAAGACTTGAGAGATATTTCCTGTAAAGGGCCAGATAAAAACATTTTAGGTTTTGAGAAGACTTAAGCTCACAGTCTAAACTACTCACTCAATCATGGTAGCAGAAGCAGCATAAATAAATGATGGCAGCACAGAGAAATTCAGTCCCAGGGCTACAGTCTGACAACGTCAGCCCTAGTTAACAATCTCCCTCTATCACACACAACCAAAGCTTAGTCACCTACACTGAAGGCCCAAGGTCTGAAAACAATTTCTTGGTAATTTTAACGAATTCCCATTCTTCCCACCAAGTGAAAAAAATATGAGTACTGGATAAATAATCAAATGAAAACAATATAATATTGTATTGTAGATTAAATTTAAAATAAAGTAGTACAATCCAGCAACAGATGAAGTATAAAAACATCTCCCTTCTAATCCTACCTTAAAGGCAGCAATTCCTGCAACACCTGCTACTCATTACCAAATGCTAACTACCCTTGCACTGAATGCACCTGAATACTTTTTGTTATAATGGGCAAAGCTCACAAGTGTCAGGTTCATCTGGAAGTATCTGTAGGACTGTATCCTTACGCAACAACAAATGGTCCATAAGGTTAAAGTCTAGGTAGTATGGAACTCTGTTTTTAAGTACCGAAATATAAAAATTACAATTCTTAAAATTGTATGTAAAATTTGTTTTACAAAACTATTAATAATAAAGCTTAAAGTAGCATTTAATAATGAAAACAGAAAATAAGACAATGAGAATATAGGATAGAATGTTTTAATATCCCAGCAATACAAATATATTTCCAAATTCTGAATTCAGAAACAAAACAAAGTCTCATCCTCCTTCCCACCCCCGCCATGAGTAACTCATTAAAATTAAGTGTCCAAAATTTAAGCCACACTAAGCTCAGACTCTCTAAAGTAAGTTCTCACGCTTCCACCCTGCCAAAGCTATTCCTTACAACAGCCTCTTCATGCCTCAGCTTCACAGCAGATGATAGGCATCACTAAGGACAAGCCTCAGACACTCTCTACATAAGAAGATCCACTCATCCCTCATCTCCCAAGATACCCACTACTTCTGTCTGCTCCCATCTTACAACAAAAATCACACAGTGCAGCATTCTTCAGAAATATTTCCTCACTGTTAGGCTACTAAATTTTCTGTTTTACTGACAGGAAGAAATTTTTGGTCACCTTTAAGTGACATAATAAACCAGAAAAAGGGGCACAATAATAATTCCTTGTTAAAATCATCACAACAAAAGTCAAAACTAATTCTCACAGTTCAAAGTATTTTTTTTCTTTAAAAGCAAACAGAAACCCTTAAATTCTCAATAACTACAGGGACTACTTAAGTACACACCGACTTCATTAAAATCTTCAAAGGTGATTTTGCCTGTGGCTTCTCTGTCATAGTCCTTAAGAATCTTCAGTACATCAGCTTTTTTCACATCAAAACCCAAGGCTCTCATTGCCACCTTTTGGATTAAAAAAGAAAAAACAAATTATAAAGCACCCCTTACAAAAGTAATCACCTATTTCTAAGAAACTTTTACATCTTAAAAGATGACAATGCATTACTAAAGCACAATTATTTTATGTTTTATTTCTCTAAAGTAACAAAATGATACTATAACAGTTTTTCATTTTGAAATTAAATACAATTTTTTTCAATGACATTTTGCTGTCTTATATGAAAGAGTTTAAGAAAAATACATAAGACAATGTACTAAATACACAGATAACAATTCATTTTTTACCAAGGCACTAAAGACATGTCATAGATATTAAAAGGTCAAACAGGAGAATAAAAGAGGCTGCCAAAGTGGCACATGCCTTTAATCCCAACAGTCAGGAGGCAGAAGTAGGAGGACTCTGTGAGCCAGCCTGCTCAACAAAGTTGAGTTCCAGGACATCAGAGCTGCTACACACAAAAATTCTGCCTCAATCAATCAATCAAACAATCAATGAAGTAAAAAGCATAAAATCGCATCAACGTCATTATCTTACCTAAACTCAAGAGACTGAGACAGAGGCTTGTCATAAATTGTTATTAGTATGAGACACAAAAAACACAAACACAAAGAGCATTCCCATCAGAGCACTCAATCTAACTACTGTGGTGGGATTTGCCTGCCCTTGAACTCTGGCTGCCAGGCCCAAAGAAGCAATGCTTCTTTACCTGCATCTGTAACCAGATATAACATGAGAGAGGGAGGTGGGGGGAGTCAACAATACAGTTGGACTTGGGATTTCCTTTGGGGGACAAAAGGCGGGGAGCAGATAGGGTAGGAGATTAAGACAGATTAAGATAGGAGGAGGTTGGGGGCCACTTCTTTGTCGAGGCTAGAGACCTGCTGGAAAGGCACCCGCTCCCAGACAGGACCAAGGACCACTTTAGCTGTTTACCCAATTCTGGATTCGCAAGTGCATCTCCACAATTTATATCTTAATAAATCCCTATAATCCATAAAACAGACTCACATGGCATAATTGGCACCCAACTATTTCTAAAGTATCTAGAAAGATGAGGCCACACCACAAAAATTCTACCTGGTTCATTATGATGCCTCTGAGCCGATGTACACCACTCAATGATCAGTTTCAGACAGTTCCAAGATAACTAAGATTATCCGTCATATCACATCTCTAACCACAAGTCCAGACAAGCCTTGTTCACAACTCTAAGACTGACTACACATGTTACAGCCAGCCCTATAAGACTGTTTTAGTGTTCACAGGTCCCCAGAGATACTGTTGCCCCCAGACAGCAGGAAGCAATTCAAAGAAAAAAATTGACAACTCCCACCCCCTTACCCCCTCACCCCTGCCTCCCCACAGGTTTTGTTTTCTGAGAGTTGTGGATGATGGTTATCTGTTAGGGGTTGATTATAAATTGTATTAGGGTTGGGAACGGAACAATAAAGTTGGACTCAGGAATTTCCTTTGGGGAAAAAAGCAGGGAGCAAATAGCATAGGAGATTAAGACAGGTTATTATATCAACTTACAAACTAATTAAGCAAATTATCAGCTTTAGATAATTTGCATTGGTATAGATTCTAGTATATTGATACAAATGAAAAATTATTTTTCTATTTCTGCTGGAGGTAATTTGCATATCGATACAAATTCAAATCGGTATTATTTGCCATACTGTGCATATGCTCCTATTTCTGTTTAAAATATTTCATATATTGATACATATTAAGGATATTGCTGTCATTTTGCATTATACATTTCCACCTCTGCTTATATTTTATATATTGTCACAAATCTGAAGTCACTGTCTTATACTGTATGTCTGTTTACAGACTGTCTATTTTATAATAGGAAGCCTTTGTCTTTAAGTTATTTAGGTTGGTAAGAATTACAGGTTATAGTCACCATGTTTCTCATAATTATAGTCATGTTAATTGGATTTTCTAGATATTCAATAACATGCCAAATGAATAGGTCATCTTCAAACACTCCATAGATCCAGGGAATATGGCATTTTTAACTCAGAATTCAGCTCATGTAAGACACGATTGCTCCTGGCAGCACCATTCCTTTCTTGAGATGATGTTGGGCATCAGAGACTCCACATGGAGTTTGTCTTCTTCTTGGCAAACAGCAGCTTGTTGGGCAAAGAACTGCCCTTGCCTCCATTGCTGACAGTAATGTCCAATCCAAATGAGCAGTATTTGAACCCTGCCAAGACAGGGTAAGACAGTTTCTCAAAATACCCTGCTTCTGAAAATGGTTTGTCAGATATTCTAGGCCAAGAGCCAAAAATAGAATGCTCCAACATTGCAGAAAAAGCTTTGGGTGACTGTCCAGGCAGCCAGCTGTCTCTGTCTTCTCTTGCTAAATTTCAGAAGTTGCTTGCTTGTACTTCCCACTTACTTAAGCATTATATTTCCCTTCTCAGGTCTTTGATGAAGATACAGTTACAACCATCTTATACCTTAGCTAAGAGCACACTAAGTACTAGATTCAGATTCTTCAGAATATGACAGCTTTTGGAGTAATCTCTGTATTATGCCATGTACCAATATTCTGAACATTTAGTGTAAGTTTCATGCTTGAAACTGTTCTTGTTGGTTGTAGTCTCACCTTGTCTATGTTATTGCCCCTTCCCTTTCCTGGACAATGCTTGATAATTATTCCTATTGTATATAGTTTTATACTAGGTTTAGAACCTTCCTATTTAGACAAAAAGGGAAAGTGTGGTGGGACTCACCCCACCCTTGATCTTGGGCTATCTGGCCCAGAAGAGGCAGTGCTTCTTTACCTGCATACATGACCAGAGGTAAGATGAGAGGCAGGGTCTGGGAGCCACTTCTTTGGCGTGGTTGGAGACCAGTCAAGGCAGTCCATCTCAGACAGGACAGAGGATGGCTTTAGCTGTTTACTCCGTTCTGGATTCACAAGTGCATCTCCACAATTTATATCTTACTAAATCCCTATCATCCATAAGGCAGACTTGCATGGTATATTCTAACAAGCTACCATTTGATTAGTTTTGGAGTAACTTAAACAGAAACCATTTTGCAGTTAGTCAAGGGAAAGGAAAGACATGTCACTTAGTCAAATCGCTCCTTAATGAGCAGAGTTGGTGCAAAGGATGAGGGATTACAATACATGCTGAAACAAAGGCTAAGGCAGAGGGACAATGAACAGAACAGGTTAGCTTCTCTAGGTGGGAAGTAATTAGCAAGTGAAAACAGTCGGGAGGGGGAACAATAAAGGCAGAGGGGTCTTCACCTAGTACTCAGGGAGCAGCCAGTCAAGGTCTATAAGCAATGGACATGGCCAAGGAAACTTAATGGTAGTGTAAAAGGCAACCCAGAAGTTAAGAGGCTGCAGCTCAGAAACAAGTCCCAAACATGAGTCTGTGACAACAAATGGCTAAGACACTGCACAGGAATAACTCATGCTGTGTTGGGGAGGGCAGCAGCAGTCTACAATGGCTAAGACACTGCACAAGAATAACTCACGCTGGGGGCGGGGGATGCACTAGAGGATGACCTCAGGACTGGGGCTAAAGGGTCAGCCTATTATCACTTTAGATATTCTATCCTCTTACTATGTAGTTCCTACACCTGCTTGGATTGCTTAAAAAATCCCCTACGATGTTACCAAATTAAAGATTTAAGGCTACTTAAAGATCTCAAAATGTTATCTTTCGTACTAGGCTGAGCATAAGAAATGTTAAGACCCTGACCAATTTCCTCTTCTATCTTTACTAGTAATTTTAAGCCTTAAATTTGACATACTCCCTCAGCAGGTATCAAAATTAGGCATCGGACAATTTACATCCTTTGTAGCAAAGAAAAGCAGCCTAAGAATGTATTAGTATTTTCTTAAAAATAAAAAGCTTGAACCCAGGGCACTGGTGTTGCATGCCTTTAGTCCCAGCACTCAGGAAGGTTGGAGGAGCTCTGTAAGTTCAAGGTCAACCTAGTCTACAAAGTGAGTTCCAGAACAGCCATGGTTATTTCACAAAGAAACCCTGTCTCAAAGAAAAAAAAAAACCAACAACAACAACAAAAAAAAAGGCATAAAACTTGAAAGACAACATTTTCAAACCCAGCAATGTCTGAGCAAAGGCAGCATTCTCTTGATCTTAAAATTGTCCATACTGCATTTAAGAGATAGCTCAGTGGGTGAGAGTGCTTGCCCTGCAATCATAACAACTAGAGTTATAATCCCACCACCAACATAAAGACAAAATGGCTGCAGGTGACCCCAGCATTGAGGAGTACATACAAGTGTGATCCCCAGAGTTCATGGCTACAGGGAACCCCAACATTGAGGGGTACATACAGATGTGATCCCCAGAGTTCGTGGCTGCAGGGAACCCCAGCATTGAGGGGTACATACAGGTGTGATCCCCAGAGTTCATGGCTGGAGGTAACCCCAGCATGAGGGTACATACAGGTGTGATCCCCAGAGTTCATGGCTGCAGGTAACCCCAGCAATGAGAGTATATACAGGTGTGATCCCCAGAGTTCATGGCTGCAGGTAACCCCAGCAATGAGAGTACATACAGGTGTGATCCCCAGAGTTCACTCCCTAGCCAACCTAGGCAGAATGATGAGCTTCTAATTTAGTGAGGTTCTCTGTCTCCAGGCAGGAAGGCAGACAATGATAAAGACAAACAGAGCCCTGTTCTGCCCTCTATATGCTACATAATGTAGTCTACATAACTATACAGGTACGTGCACATGCCACATACATGTATTTAAGAAAAAAAAAATCTGAGCTATACAGTCCTCAAAAAGAAACCAAAAATGAGAAGAATATGCTAAGAACTGTTCTTTTAACTAGGAGGATGAAAAGGCCTTACTTTCCACCAGGATGTACTTTTACATTTCAATACAAGTTTCTAAAACCATATTTGGGTTTTTTATTTCGTTTTATTACAGCACCTGTAGGTGGGTGCTGAAAACAGCCTCATAGTTCTAAAGCAAGCAAGCTTTTAAAATAGACTTTAAATCAACAGTCAAAAATGCATTCATTTAAACAAAAGAGATGTGTCACAAAGTACTGTTACCTTTAATTCATGATAATCTATCTCGTGGTCTTTGTCAGTATCAAAGAGCTCAAAAGCATCTTTGATTTCTTGCTTCTGTTCTTCAGAGAGCTCTCTTCGTTTCTTCCTCTTTGTTTTGTCTACTACGAGCTCACTTCTATGACACAGAAAAAAAAAAAAAAATGTGTTTAGTCCACTTCAACTCAACTCACTTAGGACAAAGAATCTTTCTCTAAATTTCAACAAAGCAGAGTTGAGAAGTCTGAGGAAAAGAAACTATCTGGAAGTCAATGTCCAAATGTACTTTTAAATACCAAAAGCCAAATCACCATACTTTTTAGTCATGTCACCTACCAAGGACATGAAAACAAACAAATCCACATGAGAGTAAACTTCATAAATGACAACCGGGATATATTTGGTTTACTTTGGAAAGCTTTACGATAATAACCAACCATAAAGCTTAAAAGCTGTTACTTCAGTACTGTAAAGCTTTTGTAATTCAAAATGCTTTTATACTATACATTTCTAACAGTGCTTTTGCTTTTATTCCATTGATATGAACCAGCCAAAATATGAAAGCACCTACACATACAAATACTAGACGCCCCAAATAATAGCATCTAAATGTTCGTGCCTATGTCTATGTGATGTTTAAAAGTGTTGTAACTCTCACTAAACAGATAAATGACACGTTAGACGTCTTAATTTTAAAACTCTGGAGAAGCGTAAAAGAAAATTGAATAGGGGCACTTGAAGGCGAAAATGTCTGCCTTAAAGGCTGCCAACGTAAAAGCAAATGTCTAAATGAGGCAACACGTGTACCAGTTCGTTTTAGAAGATGGAAGCTTTAAAGCATAAACCCAGGAGAGCTGGCTGGGAGGAGCAGGGATGAGGATGCTCTGGCCACCCGCCACAGTCCCACCCGGGCCACCGGCGTCACCCAGATAGACAGGGCGAGGAGCCAATGGGGGAAGGCGGATGCCTGGCCAGGAATGGAGGAAATGAAGGAAGGCAGATCCAGCCGACCCGCTAGCACACCCGGGGCTTCGGTTCCCGCGGCGGCCAGGCCCGAGTCCCGCACACGCGGCAGGGAAACTTCGCGAGACTTCGCTCCCGGAGCATCACAAGGCCGCAGCGCAGTAGGGCGGCGCCGCCGGGAAGGCGGGGACCCTGTGCTGCTCGGCGCTCCGCACCCCTCCCGGCCCGGCCCACGCCCGCCCTGCGCCTCTGCGGAATGGAAACACGGCCTCTCCTTTACCGACCTCAGAGCTAAACTCATTTTCTCTTCCGACAGAAATGTTCCGCCCAAGGTCTTTTCTACCAGAACCGCTCAACAGCTGCCAACCTCCGCGGCGCCGGAACCACCCACCAAACAGAATGTTCTGGCCACGATTGGAGGAAAAATGCCCATGGTCGGCCCATTGGGGCGGGAGCCTCGCCGGCCCTCTGTTTTCATTGGTCATCACTCGTGTCAATCAAGTCCACCTTTCAGGCTCCGCTGTCCCTCTGGCCCCTTGGATTGGCCAGAGCCTATCAGGAATCCTTTGCCTGTGTCACCACTCGGGCTTCAGGCGGTCAACGCCAGGCTCCACGAGGGACAGCGGTCGAGCGTGGACAGCCTCGAGGGAGGGAATGGAAAAGGCACAGCACACGCAGCCTGCTCTAAAAGAGGGAGCAGTCATTGGGGATCCAGGTCGGCGAAAAGATCAGCAGTTCTGGGTGGCCCGTGCACCTCAGAAACATAAAACGTAAATCTGAAGGCTTTATCTTCCACTCTTATTTTAGTAAATCCCAAGCTGCTTAGATTATTTCACCCTCCAGCCTTTCCAGCTGATTCCAAGAACTCATTTTGTAGACAAGGCTAACCTCAAACTCCCAGGGATGATTTTTAGGCAGACTGGATTAGGCTTATCATTATATATATTGGTTTGTTAGGTTATTACACGATTTTCTTTTGTGCGATTTGAGATGTATTTGTTTGCTTCTGCTTCGTATTTTCTAGTGCTGTGTGTAGTTGTTAGCACAGCTCAGGTGAAAAAAGATCCTAGTAGTCAGGAGCCCAGGGATATTGAACTTTACAACTCAGATGGAAAAGTATTCGGGCATTTGGGAGCCAATGAATACTGAGTATTATAGCTCCATGGAAAAGTATTCTGTCAGTCTGGAGCCAGTGAATACCACAGGCCATCGTAAGCATGGGTACAGTCGTGCTTCAGTGTTAACAGCTCTACTCCAGGCAGGGGAGGGCCCCCCCAGTGACGTTGTTACAGTCCTGTTGCGAGTGTAACAACCATGTTCCACTAGGGGAGGGCCTCCTCAGCCATAGTGTTTGTTCCCTTCAGCTGTTCTCTGTCCATTGCTCCAGGAAGAAGGTGTCACCCAAACTTCATTAAAGAGATTTATTGGGAGAGTGGCTGCCTGAGCACAGAGTGGGAAGAGGTTACGGGGAAAGAGCAGCAGGCAGAGAGTTTATATTTAGGGCGTCTTGAGGGCGGAGCTTTCCAGGGAGAAGATTTCCAGGGTGGGGATTGGTCGGATTTTCAATTACTGATTTGTTTCTGGTTTCAGGGTCAAAATGTTTCTTTCATTGGTTCTTTTGGGCCTTTTGGCACTAATTCCAGGGCTACAGTATATTTCTTTCACTGGCTCTGATTTTTAGGGCCAAAATGTGTTTCTTTGGTGTTGATTTCAGAGTCAGGGCACATTTCTTTGTTTCTGGATTCAGGAATAAAGTGTTTCTTTCACTGACTCAGGTCTCAGATCAAGGGTGGGTTTCTTTCACTAGCTTGGGTTTTAGAGGGTGGGTTTCTTTGGCTGGCCCTTTTTCTCTACACTGTATATTATTTATGTGCAAGTTATCATCATTACCCACCAAATCTCTCGAAGCTGGCTTGGATCATCATTCAGCTGCTAGGCAAAATGTCTTCAAGGTCAAGATTCTACTTTCCACTCAACGGAATTTTTCTACCAAATAAAATATCTGATATTATTAAGGTTAAATTATTAAATAAATAAATTATTAAATAAATCTGAAAACAAGTCATGGTGAAGATGTTTGAAACATCATAAACATCATAAATTTCAAAGAGAATGAGAGAACCAACCCCACAATGCTGTCTCTAACCACTACAAAGAACATACACATACACAATAACTATGAACTTGATGCTTCTAATATGTAAGATCACTTCAAGAAAAACAATGGTAACTAAAAGTTGGATAATTGAATTTGCTCAATATAGACAAAACTAAAAAAACAAATTTCTGTGTCAACAACTAAAAATTATTTATTCCACCTGGAGTTTTGTGCAAGATTTATTTTTTATAATTCTTGAGCTAATTCCTGTGCTTTAAATTCAATGTGCAGTAATTATGGAATATTTTATTTGCCAAGGAAGCTATCAAAAACCTTCAGCAGGGGCTGGAGAGATGGCTCATCGGTTAAGAGCACCGTCTGCTCTTCCAGAGTACCCGGGGTTCGATTCCCAGCACCCACATGGCAGCTCACAACTGTCTGTAGTTCCAGTTCCAGGCAAACACCAAGGCAAATAATTAAATAAATAAATAAAAAAGTTTAAAAAAAAAAAAAAAACCTTCAGCATCCTAAAAATTAGATTTCAGTCTCTCAAATTCAATGGTGCTTACAAGCAGCATAGTTTCTAGCTGCTTCTCCCATCCTCTCTGGAATGCTACCAAGACTTGCAACTTGCATATCATGCTGTTTTTCTTTTAAACTAACAAAATGACCTTCAAAAAGAAAAGAGAGGAACCTCAGCCCTATAAAGGCAAGAAACTGGTTTGGATTAACAATCTTAACAAGCAAATTTATCTTCAAAAGACTCCAAAAAGGAGTGAAGCTTTGCAAGTACCTATGTAGTTATTGCAAGGTCCTAAGCAAGCAGCTTCCTTAAGCCTTCCTTAAAGCTATACATAGATAGCTAATCAATAGAAATGTGCCATCGTCACCAGTAAGATTGTTTTAAGCCACTAGGCTTGTCGAAATTTGTTATGGCAGCAATATTAAGTTAACAGAAAGAATGGGAAGATACAAAGAGCCTAGCAAGCTGTTGACCTTACACAGATTGATGTTTACCTGAAGGAAAACTCTCAAAAGAAAAACTGAATGGATTCCAAGCAATAGGAATGGAGAAAAGGAAGGTGTGGCATGGTGAAGACAATATTTATTTCTCTACTATAAAGGAGACCAAAGATAATTAGAAAGTCCTTGAAAAATACAATTTAATAAGAATGCCATTTTTTTAAAGACATAATCCAAAATAACACTGTATCGGGCTATAGTAAATGCAGTGGAGTACCACTCACATTCCTATTTCAAAATTGAAAAACTTATTCTTCCAGATGCCAAGAGTCCTGACTACTGAAAACTCACAGTTTAATTCCCCTTGGGAAATTGTTCTCCACAAAGTAGATGCCTTGAACAAGAACATACATCTTCCATGATGGCAAGATGCATCGAAAGGTTTTCCAATATAAAAAGGAGGAAGGCTATTTTTTTCATACAAGGAAACGAGATTTTACCAACTTCATGGTTCACTATGCAACCCTCCGAAGCATCTGTCTTAATTATCTCATAGTTCCACTCCTCCTGCCCAATCTGCTCTCTCAATCCCATAATAATGGGCTGAACCTCTGAAACTGTAAGCAAGCCACCCTCAAATGTTCTCTTTCTAAGAGTTGTCATGGTCCTGGTGTCTCTTCACAACAATAAAAAGCTAAACTGAAACAGCAACCATAAATGTAAATGGCACCATTCCTTGAGTTCAAGAGTAGACTAAATAAGAAAGGAAACCAGAAGTGGAGAATCTTACTCCTCTTTCTCTGCCTCCTCACTGTGGATTCAATGTAACTAATTGTCTGCTGTCATACTTACTCTGCAAGGGAGACTGTCTCCTCAAACTGTGAGCCAAAATGAGTCATCCCTTCCAGTGCCAGCCACTGTTCTACTGCTGTGAAGAGATACCATGACTAAGGCAGTTCCCATGAAAGCCACCACACTTTCCTAGGATACTTTTTCTTCTGGCATTTTGTTCCAGTGACAAGAAAAGTAACTAATACACTTAAATGACAATGTATTACAGGGCTTGAGAGATGATCCAGTGATTGAGCACCTCCAGCTCAAAACTATTATGAGGTACCATGTAGAATGTATTGGCTTCTTGCCTGGAGATCAGCCCAGCCTCAGCCAGTGCAAACTGGTGATAACTAGTGCCTTAAAGCATGTGCTCCTAGGCACTTCCACATGAGCCAACCTGGGGTCTGCCTAGGGCTTTGAAGAGAGCAGAGGTCAGATACAACATTCCTAGACCAGTGAAAGACTATTGCCAAAGGCTGCAGATACCAACAAATCAAAGCTCTTTCCCCTGGCTGGGGGAGGGTCTGAGAATAAAGTATTAAGGACTTCCCCTCCATAATAAAATTGAACTTGCTTGCTTCAACCTATTCCCAGAGGCTGAGTTGTTGCTTCTGCGCCATCTTGGCCCCTCCCCCAAGGAAGGACCCTGAGCATAGAGGCAACCCTGATTCCTAACCCCAAACCAGGCCCCCAATAATACCATTCAGAAATAATATATTCAAAGAGTTATAATGTTTAAAGAGTCTAGTAGATTCTCTTTTTTTTAAAAAAAAATGTTTATTGTATAGAGGCAGAGAATAAAATAAAATAGAAGAATAGAATAAAGTAGAATAAAATAGGTGTTACCAGAGGCTGAGACGGATAGTGGGTGGGACAAATAGTCTGATCAGTGGACACAAAGTCACAGGAGAGAAAAGATTTTAGGTAATTTATTTCAAGGTCGCTCTAATCGTAATATAACTACATACTTCAAAGTAAATACAAAGGTGGATTCCAGTATGATAGAGACAGAAATGATTAGTGTTTAGAATGATAGAAATGCTAATAACCCTGAGCATATGAACAAAAACATCAAATTATACTCCTTTTATTTGTAAAATAATCATGGCAATTAAAAACATAAAATAGGGCTGGAGAGATGGCTCAGCGGTTAAGAGCACTGACTGTTCTTCTAGAGGACCTGAGTTTGATTCCCAGCATCCACATGGCAGCTAACAACTGTCTGTAATTCCAAGATCTGATACCCTTACACAGTTATACATGGAGGCAAAACACCAATTCACATAAAAATATTTAAGAAATTTTTAAAAACACATGAAATAACTATGAAACAAATTAACAGTTGTTGATATGGGACCACAGGAAAGCTAAAGGACATAGGTTGACAAGGAAAGTGAAAGTGGCCCTTCTCCCTGGGATGCTCTTTGGTCACAGAAGACATTATGAGGAGAAAGCATAGGAAGGAACAGGCCCAATAGGGGAGAGGGGAGGGCCCAATGCCTATAAAATGCCTAAGCCAGCACACATTTATTTGACGTTCTTGGGCTTGTACCAACCTGTTGTAAAAGGTTCTGGCCCGGACTTTCTGGGCCTGGACCAGAGGCTTGGTCCCACTCTCAACCCCACTCAGCCTCAAATAATCACACACATGCTTATATTATTTTATGCTGATTGACCTAGGGCCCAGGCACATAACTTGCTAGCCCTTGCTCTCAATCTAACCCAGTTTCTTCAGCTGTGGGGCTAGGTACCTTTTCTCAGAGTAGCATTTCAGCTTCTTTCCTCTACATCTGGTGTGGCTCTTTGTCATTCCTTGTTATCTGTGGCAGCTCTCTCTGGTGGCTCTCTGGCCGCTCTCTGGCATCTGTCTTTGTTCTTCCTGTACTCAGAGGTTTTTTAACCTAGTAGCCCCGCCCACACTTCCTGTTTGCCTTCAGCCAATCAGCTTTTATTAAACTCATAGGCAGGACAAATATTTACATTACCAGCAAGTTCCCACTACACCAACCTAGAGGGATAAAGCTCTTATTTTCCCTTTCTCGTGGTGGTCTTCTGTCTTCCCCACATGGTTAGTTCTTTGTCCATGGCAGGGAACAAACTGAGTTATTGTCCTAGACAGGCACCAGCACCCTGACATAGGATTGCTGGTGGGAATATAAAATATTACTGTGAAAACCATGGTGATTCTTAAAAATTAAATAAATCTACATAGCATGTGTCAAAGGCATATGTCCAAAAGAAATGAAAGTAAAAATTCAAACAGGTGGCTATACATCTATAGTCATAGTAGTGTTATTTACATTAATCATAATATGAACAAATGCATAAGTAGTAATAAAATATGGCATATATAATCAAATATCATTTGACCTTCAGAAATGAAATCCATATATGTCTAGAACATAGTTGATACTTAAAATTTTTGTGTTAAGTGAATTAAGCCAGACACATAAGAAAAGATACGTTTTATAACATTCTGCTTATACCTAGAAATACCTAGAAGAAGTAGTTCATAGAGACAGCAGAGGTGAGGAGGTATTATCGTTTTTCTGATGCAGACTTTCAGTTTGAAATTAACTGATAATTGAATGATAGAGTGTGGTGGTTTGGAAGAAAATGCCCCCACATAGGCTGGCAGGGAGGTTTGGCCTTGTTGAAAGAAGTGTGTCACTAAGGGTAGGCTTTGAGGTCTCAGATGCTCAAGCCAGGCCAGTGGCTTATTGGCTCTTCCTACTGACTGCAAGATGTAGGACTCTCAGCTTCTTCTCCAGCACCATGTCTGCCTATATGTCACTATGCTCCCCACCATGTTGATAATGGACTAATACTCTGAATTGTAAGCCAACCTCAATTAAATATTTTCCTTTAGTAGACTTGCCATGGTCTTGGAGTCTTTTCTTAGTAATAAAACACTGACTGAGACACAGAGGCACTGATTTTAAAGACTCTGTGAGGAAGCAATCAGACAAACAGCAAAACGTTCTTAGGACAACTGTCCTCACCCCTCACTCACCAAATCAGAGGAGGAAAGGGGGCTGACTTAGATTTTAAAAGCTCGAGAAAGCGCCTTGTCCTGGCTGAGATGTGAGTTTTGACAAAGCAGCTATAAAAGGCATTATGGAGATAATTGAGGAAATTTGTGTATGAATGGAGAATTCAATTATACAAAGAAATCATTAATTCTGTCAGGCATTCTAATAATATTCTTGTCCACTTATGAAAATGTTTTTTCTAGATGCAAACTGAGGTTTTTCAAGGTAAAAATGTTCAAAATTTCTGTAATTCACTTTAAAATAGCATGTGAAAAAGAGTTTAAAAGTTAAAAGGTACAACAACAATATAAGAAACAAAATGGGAGAAGAAACGGAGATAAGGAGGGCCTGGGTGCTAGAAATCTGTAAAGGTGTCTGGCAAGTGGTGCCTGAGCTGAAGGATTAAATGATTGCTACCTGTGTCACACTCAGTACCCCCCCCACACACATACAAAGCATGAAAGAGACCAAGAAATACTTGTAGAAGGGTAAGACAGAGCAAACGAAGGGTTGCACAGCCTTCAGACACAAGGCTGTTCTAAGACTCATGAAAAAGGAGAGCAGGAAGGAATGCTGAATGAGAACTTCAATGAGTAACAGGGTTAAAAGAGAGTCTCAGTCCACAGCCAAACATCAGGTGGAGAGCAAGCCCAGACTGGAGGTCTCCATCAGGTTCGTCCCCTCAGAGATTGGGGAACCCCATGGAAGAAGGGGAAGGAAAAGTATAGGAGCCAGTAGGATAGAGGGCACCAGGGAAACACAGAATCAACCAAGCAGGGCTCAGAGAGCTTACAGAGACTAACGTGGTAATCATAGAGCCTGTGTGTGTCTGCGCTAGGACCTCTGCATATGTTATAGTTGTTAGCTTGGTGTTTCTGGGACTCCCAATAGTGGAGAGATGGCGTCTCTGAGTCTACTCTGCTCTAGGGACCCCTCTTCTCCTGAGTTGAGGCCTCACTCAGCCCTGATATGAGGATATGTGCCTAGTATTATTGTATCTCATAGTGCTGTGCTTGGTTGATGTCCCAACTTGCCCTGCTCTTTCTGAAGGTAAATGGAGGAGGAGTGGATCTCAGGGAGAAGAGGGAGAGCTGGGAGGGGCGGAGGGGGAAGAGCCTTTAGTCAGGGCACATTGTATGAGAGAAGAATAGAAAACTGTATAATGGGCAAGGTTTTAAAAATCTTTTTTTTTTAAACTGTATTTCTTTTTTTTTTAAACTTTATTTATTTATTTGCCTTGGTGTTTGCCTGGAACTACAGACAGTTGTTAGCTGCCATGTGGGTGCTGGGAATCGAACCGGGTCCTCTGGAAGAGCAGACGGTGCTCTTAACCGCTGAGCCATCTCTCCAGCCCCCGGTTTTAAAACTCTTATAGCACCTTTTTTGGTATGGTAGAAGCATTTTTTCTAATTGTTTGACTTCAGTTAATAATATTATATTGTTATAATTAATATTATAGAATAAAATATATCATGCAGTTAAAAAAAACCAGAAAGACTTAGTTAGAAGGTGCCCCCAAACAAAAGTTACTTCTTAGAGGAGACACACACAGAGTCCATTGAGTTTTGACATCCTGGATGATCATGGGAGCATTAACTTATATTGTTCTATCATTAAATAAACCTTGGGAATCAGATATCAGGATAAAAACATGATTGATCAGAGAAGCAGCGAAGTAACAGTGATCTCATCTTTCTCTCCAAAGAGTCCACAAATCTTTCTAAGCCTGCTCTATACTACTTTCTTTGTCTCTGTATATGTATCCTGGGTCTTCACAAACCTTTGTGGGTATTTCTGGCCAGCTAGTTGCTAACTCCACCCCCTGACTCAAGGTTAAACTTTGTCAGTCTCAGAGTGTCAGTACAAACAAATATCCTGCAACAGACCATAGCCAGTGACTCATCTATCATTGCCAATCGAGGGTTGAATGAGTTTGTGACCCTACTGATGTTAGAAGGCATTTCCTCTGCTCCTCTCAGTAGGTTCTCTTGAAGAAAGATCTGAGCAATGTCTCCATTGTGCTCCCATTAACCTCTGGCAGGAGGCTATATCAAAAGACAAAGACAAAGCCCTGAAACACGAAAAGGAGACAAGGAAAGAAAAGTGTAAAACTTGATGAGCATAGTAATGACAAGAAATCAAACCAATAAGTACAGTTCTGTTCATCTTCATCTATATCCTAATAGACCATGATGATGGAGGAGACTTTATTATAAGTCTTAGTAGAAGACATTAATGGATTTTGACCTGTTACTATGTTTTAAATGTAGGTTTTAGACCTAAATTTCCTTAACAGATTATCTGTATGTCCAACACTGTCATTTTCTCCCAAATCTTGGTAAATGGAGCCTTTCCTTTCTCCTGGAGAAGTTTGCTAGGTTATCGAACACTTGTTATCTGCTAAGTGTAATTTCTCCTTTTCAGTTTGCATCCTGGCTCATACCTGATGGGCTCCTACCAACTACTCTCCAACTTCTCACAGCTTTCTCTGGGCCCTTTTAATGTTGATTTTCCCAAACAGCCCCCAAATGATTACTCTTTTTCTTTTAGTATCACCTATATGCTAGTGACTAAAATTTTGAGGATGCTTTATTTGTAACCCTCTAGGGTAGTTCACTTGTGAAACTTAGATGTCTCTCTGTAGATCATATATTTGTACCTCAATAGAACCTAACCCCAACAAAACCTGTCATCTTCTAAAATCCCTTGTAATTTATTCTGTCTCCTTTTTCCCCTCTGTCATGAATAATGGCAACACCAGTCACCCAGTTCATGTAACCCCTTAGAATGAGGTTAAATTCTCAGAATTGTCAAAATACAATTTTCAAAATTTAAAGATATGCCAATCATATAAATATAGTATGAATGTTTCTAAGATCTATGTAGCTGTTTTAAAGGGAGACCAGAAAGAGTAGGTGATTCACAGAAAAGATAAGAGTAGTCACAGCCAGTTACAAAAGAACTGGAATACGGTAAAGCGTTAATGTAGCTTAACACTCCATACTCAAATTGAATGAATATTTAGAGCTACAGTTTTTTACTAGACAAAAATCATTTGTAGCTCCTGGTCTACTGAGTGAGTTTTAGGACAGCCAGGGCTATATAGAGAAACTTTGTCTGAAAAAATTCTATAAACTACCATTTCGGTAGCCTTAACTCTAACAAACAGTAAATAACAATCCTAAACAAGTTGTGTTAACAAAGCAAATAATGACATATTTTCTAGAGAATTAAGTAATGGTTAAGTACATATGTTAGGCAATGTTTCATCCTTTGACCTTATTTTCAAGTTTTAAATAGGTGTTAATTACTCCTTCATTTGCTTCTGTAGTGAGAATAGTTTTATGAAAATATTTTGTACATTGAAAGAGACTGGAGTTTTGCTGACCCTCATTGCCCACTTAGTGATATATTTTGAGGTTATTTAAGACTGATATCCTGCTGTGCACTCATCCTGTTTGTTTAATTCTCCTTTAAGAGAACCAGGCAGGGCATGGTGACACTTGCATTTAATCCCAGCACTAGGTAAGTAGAGGCAGGCAGATCTCTGAGATGGAGGCCAGCCTGGTCTACAGAGTGACACATCCAGAACTACACAGAGAAACTCTGTCTTGAAAAACAAAAACAAAAGTGAACAATGTAATAGTCCACCCTCCCTGCTTTGGATTTTTCATATAAAAAGCTTTTACAACAAAAGCTATGCATGCCTTTGATTTTAAGTTATATACTCTTCCCTGCCTTTGTCTCAGAATAAAATATGTGTGTATGTGTATCCATTACAGTAATCATTTACTTAAAACAGCCAATAAGTAGACAGCAATTTTATGCAGCAAATATCCACCAGAAATGTTGAATAAATCATATGGACATAGTTGATAACAGTATGTTTGTAATACTAAAGTTTTGGGTTAGTTGAAGTCAATAACTTAATTTTTTGTAAAGCTCCATTAAGTATTTCTGTAAATTATCCCCCATTCTTTCTCCATGTCCAGCTTTCTGTGCTTCTCAGTAAATCCAGAGCAAATACCCTGGTTAAGCACACAGGAGATAGAAATGGTTCGTATTTAGAGACAGACAGCAGATGAAGCCAGTTACCAAAAATTGCACACAGAGATGAAAAACAGGGAGGAGAGATTCACATGTGGGCTTGCTCTTGGTCAAACTAACCTAAGAGGAAGTGCTGAGCTTTCCTTGTTTTTAATTTAAAATCAGTGCATTTTGGTGCCTCTGATGTTATCTTTAATGCATTTCACCTATGCTGATTTCATGTGGGAGTCTGCCCACTGCACTGCCCATAATGTTCTCCACAATGTATGTCAAGGGCTGGCAATTTTATATAACCCACAGAAAATGACTAGTGCAAAGCTTTTGCATCCTGATTAAACCTCTCTACCGGCAAAACAATCCAAGTTAGACAAAATTAGAAAAGCCCCAGTTTAATGGGTAAAGCACTCCTGGAAAAGTCGGGAGAGGGAGACTGAAAGCCATGCGTTTGGTTTTCTAAAGTGCAGCTTAAATACCCCGTGGGAGCATCTCTGGGGAAGGAACCTTGCTTGGTGGGACTTTCTGAAGGGCAGGGTCTGGGCAGAAAGAGGTAGGATTTCCACCTGAACATTTCAGACTCCAAGGATATAAGGGCTCCTGTTCAAATTTGGCTACTTCCTGCGGGCATGGGGCCAATGTCGGGAAGAAAGTAGTCAGAAATCGGTGAGCCTACATTCAGAGCAGACGGTGAGTGGAGGAGCATACGGTTAACTGCCATCCTGGAGACCTTGGGCATCTGTTTCTTGAGGAAGCAGAGAAGGCAAATTGCTAAGGAAAAAAGTAGAGCATTAACATCTTCCCTAGCTGTGCTGACAAAGATGAATGTGTAAGGCAGAAGAGCAGATAGGCCCTTCACTGGGACATCTTGGAAAACCTGAGGGTCCGGGTCCCAGCTGCTGGACAGACCATCCTGAACAGGTACCGGCATGAGCTTGGAGAGATAGTACCAACATGGATGTGCTTGGCAGCCAAAGGGGTGGTGAGGATCACAGTGTAGAGTCCTGTCCATCCCATCAGGGCTAGAGAGACTTAGGAACTTCCTGTTTAAAAAGTACTTTGTCCCCCAGGGAAAGTAGATCAGGCTCTGGGCAGTCAGGGCCATTGTTGTGGGGGCACAGAGATAGCTGACAACATGTGAATCTGAGGGACCTCAGAAGGGAGAGGAGGGGGGAGGTACCTGGCCACTGGAGGAGTTTGTGCTGGGATGTGGTGCTTGAGGAGAAAAGGCCTTTGTAAAGGAGTTCAAACTGGCTCAGGCCTGAAGGCTGGGAAGAGCAAAAGGAAGAAAGGAGGGCCAGGATGACCCGAGTGCATGGAGCGCTTGGTGAGCTGTTGATAGATGAGTCCATTGGTCTTCTCACACTTTCATGAGGATGACAGGAGATGTGCAGCTTCCAGGAGATGTTGAGACTTCTGTTATGAGCTATATGACCCTGGAAGGGAAGGCTGGCTCGTTGTCCATTTGTACGATCTGTAGAAGGCAAAAATCTAGGGATGATGGGGTTCAGGAGTACTTGGGCCACCATATCAGCTGTTTTCATGGTGATGGGGAAGGTTTTTATCCATCCTGTAAAGGTGTCAACCATAGTTTAGAGGTAATGAAGGGGTTTGTATTCTGGTTTTTTTTTTATTATTATTATGAATAAATTCACATTTTCTATCTGTGTATATCCTTATTCAAGGTCCCTCCCCCCTCCCACACTCTCCAGTCATTCTCTCTTCTCCACTTCTCCCCATCTCCTCCCCACCAAGTGCAGGAGGTCCCAAGTTCCCAGTATTGCTCATTTCAGCATCCACTCCTGACAGATCCAGTTTCCTCACCTCAACATCAAGCCTGAGTCAGGTGTTCCTCTAGAGGGAGTGGGATTCAAGGAGTCAGTCCAAGGTGTTTCCAATCCCAAGATGTTCAGTGGCTGTGGTTTACAACTTGGACATGCTTTGCTTTTTACTTTTTTGTTTAGAGTCTACTAATGAATGAGTATATCCCCTGCTTATCTTTCTGGGTTTGAGATTTCTCCAAATCCATCCATTTACCTGCAAATTTTAGGATATAATTTTTTCTTACTGCTGAGTAGTACTCCATTAGGTAGATGTGCCACACTTTGTTAATCCATTTTTCAGTTGAGGGGCATCTAGGTTGTTTCCAGGATCTTGCTATTACGAATAATGCTTCTATGAACATAGTGGAGCTAATGCCTTTGGAGTGCGAATGTGCATCTTTGGGGTATACACCTAGAAGTGGTATTGCTGGATCCTTGGGAGCTGTATTCCCAGTTTTCTGAGTAATCCCCACACTGCATTCCAGAGTGGCTGAACAAGCTTACACTCCCACCAACAATAGAGAAGTGTTTCCCTTGCTCTGCAACCTCTCCAGCATAGGCTGTCATCTGTGTCTTTTATCTTAGTCAATCTGACAGGTTTAAGGTGGTATCTCAAAGTTGTTTTGATTTGCATTTCTCTGATGGCTAAAGATGTTGAGCACTTTTTCAAATGCCTTTCAGCCATTCGTAATTTGTCTGCTGAGAATTCCCTTTTTAGTTCTGAACCCCATTTTTTGATTGGGTTATTCAAGCTTTTGGGCTCTAGTTTCTTGAGTTTTTTATATATATTAGAGATCAGTCCTATGTCACTTGTAGGGTTGGTGAAAATCTTTTCCCATTCTGTAGGCTGTTGTTTTGTCCTATTGACAGTGTCCTTGTCTTTACAGAAGCTTCTCAGTTTCAGGATGTCCCACTTATTGATTGTTGTTCTTAGTGTCTGTGCCACTGGTGTTATATTTAGGAAGTGGTTGCCTGTGCGAATTGGTTGGAGGGTATTTCCCACTTTCTTTCTATCAAGTTCAGAGTGGCTGGGTTTATGTTGATCCATTTGGATTTGAGTTTTGTACAGAGTAATAGGCTTGGATCTATTTGCATTTTTCTACACACTACCAACCAGCTAAACTAACACCATTTGTAAAAGATACTATCTTTTTTCCATTGAATATTTTGGGCCTCTTTGTTGAAGAGCAGGTGTTCATAGGTTTTTGGGTTAATGCCTTGATCCTCAATTCTATTTCATTGATCCACAAGTCTGTTTTTATGCCAGTACCAGGCTGTTTTTATTACTGTACCTCTTTAGTATAACTTGAGGTTGAGGATGGTGATGCCTCCTGAGGTTCTTTTGTTGAGCAAAATTGTTTTGGCAATCCTGGCTTTCCTGTTATTCCAAATGAAATTGAGCATTGTTCTTTCAAGGTCCAAAAAATATTGTGTTGGGATTTTGATGGGCAGTGCATTGAATATGTAGATTGCTTTTGGTAAAATTGCCATTTTTACTATGTTGATCCTACCTATCCAGGAACATAGGACAGCTTTCCATTTTGTGATATCCCCTTCAATTTCTTTTTTCAGTGATTTAAAGTTTTTGTCAAATAGATCTGTTACTTTTTTGGTTATAGTTACTCTAAGGTATTTAATGCTATTTGCAGCTTTTATAGAAGGTGATGTTTCCCTTATTTTTTTTTTCAGCCCTTTTATCTTTAGCGTATAGAAGGGCTACTGATTTCTTTGAGTTAATCTTGTATCTTGCTAAATGGCTGAAGGTGTTTATCAGCTGTAGAAGTTCCCTGGTAGAATTTTGTGGATTGTATGATATGTATACAATCATATCTGCAAATATAGTTTCACTTCTTTTCCGATTTGTATCCCCTTAATCTCCTTTCATTCTCTTATTGCTTTAGCTAAAACTTTGAAAACTATATTGAATAAATAAGGGGAGAGAGGACATCCTTCTCTAGTTCCTGATTTTAGTGGGATTGCTTTGAGTGTTTTTCCATTAAGTTTGATGTTGGCTGTCGGCTTCTTGTAAATCGCCTCTATTATATTGAGATATTTTCCCTGTACTCCTGATCTCTCCAGAGCTTTTATCATAAAAGAGTGTTGGATTTTGTCAAAGGCTTTTTCAGCATCTAAGGATATGATCATGTGGATTTCTTCCATTAGTTTTTTTATATGATGGATGATGTTTACGGTTTTTTGTATGTTGAACCATCTCTGCATTTCTGGGATGAAGCCGACATGGTCATGGTGGATAATATTTTTTTATATTGTTGCATATGGTTTGCCAAAATTCTGTTGAGAATTTTAGCATCAATATTCATGAGGGATATTGGTCTGTAATTCTCCTTCTTTGTTGTGTCATTAAGTGGCTTGGGAATTGGGGTAATTGTGGCCCCATAAAAGAAATTTAGCAATATCCCTTCAGTTTCTACTGTGTGAAATAGTTTGAGGAGTAATGGAAGTAATTCTTCTCTGAATGTCTGGTAGAATTCTGCACTGAAACCATCTGGACCTGGGCTTTTTTTACTTTGGAGGCTTTTAATGACAGTTTCAATTTCCTTAAGGGTTATAGGTCTGTTTAGGTAATTAATCTGTTCTTCATTAAATTTGGTAAATGGTACCTGTCCAAAAAGCTGTCCATTTCTTCTAGGTTTTCAATTTTTGCGGAATATAGATTTTCAAAGTATGGTCTGATAATTTTCTGGATTTCCTGGGGGTATGTTGATATGTCCCCCTTTTTATTTCTGATTTTGTTGATTTGGATACTCTTTCTCTGCTTTTTAATTAGTTTGGATAAGGGCTTATCTATCTTGTTGACTTTCTCAGAGAACCAACTCTTTGATTCATTGATTCTTTATATTGTACTTTTTGTTTCAATTGCATTGATTTTAGCTCTAAGTTTGATTATTTCCTGTCGTCTACTCCTTTTAGGTGAGTTTGCTTCTAATTGTTCTAAGCTTTCAGCTGTGTTGTTAGTTCTCTAGTGTGGCATTTCTCTAGTTTTTTCATATAGGCATCTAGTGCTATGAATTTTCCTCTTAAGACTGGTTTCATTGTGTCCCACAAGTTTGGGTATGTTGTGGATTCCTTTTCATTAAATTATAGGGAGACTTTGATTTCTTTATTTCTTCCTTGACCCACAGGTGGTTTAGCTGAGTGATGCTTAGTTTCTATGAGTTGGTAGGTTTTCTGTGATTTTTGATGTTGTTTAACTCTAACTTTAGGTGGTCCGATATGATACAAGGGATTATTTCCATTTTTTGTATCTGTTGATATTTGCTTTATGACCAATTATGTGGTCAGTTTTAGAGAAAGTTTTATGAGGATCTGAGAAATACGTATATTCCTTTGCATTTAGGTGGAAGTTTCTATAAATATCTATTAAATCTATTTGTATCATAACCTCTGTTATACTCCTTATTTCTCTGTTGAGTCTCTGTCTGGTTGACCTATCCAGGGGTGAAAGAGGGGTATTGAAGTCTCCCACTATTAGGGTGTGAGAAATGATGTGGGATTTGAGCTTTAGCAGTATTTCTTTTACATAGGTAGCTGTCCTTATATTAGAGGCATAAATATTCAGGATTGAAATCTCCTCTTGACCAATTTTTCCTGCAGTTAATAAGTAATGACCATATTGGTCCCATTTAATTGCTTTTAGCTTAATGTCTGCTTTGTTAGATATTAAGATGTCAACCCTAGCTTGTTTTTAGGGCCATTTGATTGGAAAAATCTTTTCCCAACCCTTTACTCTAAGCCTGTGTCTGTCTTTGTGGTTGAGGTATTTTTCTTGTATACAGCAGAAGGATGGCATCTGGTTGTTTTTTTTTTTTTTTTTTTTTTTTGGAAAATCACATTATGAACTACAATTTTATTTATTTTTTTTTAATTTTATGTATCAAAGTTTCCCCTTTCTCCTTTCCTCTTTTTTTTCTTTATTTTGTATTTATTAAAAAAAAAAAACACAGTAAAAAGAATTTAAAATGTGGAAGAGTTAACAATAACTATATAGAGGATAAGAATGATAAGCATGGCTTATCAAGGGTAGACATACAAATAAGATTGCTACACCTATATTTTCTTTGTG
>PVIH01008363.1:0-91576 GCA_004025045.1 Sigmodon hispidus | reverse complement strand
GATGGAAAAAAAAAAAATTCAGAGGGAAAGATGAACACAAAGAAAATATAGGTGTAGCAATCTTATTTGTATGTCTACCCTTGATAAGCCATGCTTATCATTCTTATCCTCTATATAGTTATTGTTAACTCTTCCACATTTTAAATTCTTTTTACTGTGTGTTTTTTTTTTAATAAATACAAAATAAAGGAAAAAAAAACAAAAAAAAAATAAATAAATGTTGTTGAATTAATCCAACCTATTTATTTTTAAAATATCTTGACTTCAAAATTGAAGTCAAAAGATATGTTACTTTGGAGGAGAGGTTTTCTTTTTATTTCCACAGAAAATAAGAGGCTTCATCCCTCATTAAGGAAAATAAGGTTTGATCAAGGAAGACCCCTTGAAAAATCTCCAGTGGGAACAGATGACTCAGATAATACAACATTTCAGACCATCTCTGTTGCAATTTACTCTGAGCTCTGCATCCAAAACAGCTCCATAATTTTGAATTTTCTTAGGATTGTCATAAGAGTACCAGTACTCCCAATCAGCAGAAAGTACTCTAGAGAACTAAGCCCACATTACCCCCCTAAAATGTATTTTGAATGTTTGTCTTTGTTTAGAGTATTGGTTATAAGTTGTTATGAATAATGGTCAAGAAAAAAAACTATATAAAAGAGATTAGATTTTAGGTTCTTATTTTTTAAAAAAGTAAAATAAAGAAAATGCTGTGGGATATGCTCTTGTACACTGTCAACATTTGTCACTGTAAATATTGGTTTAATAAAATGCTGATTGGTCACATAGCTAGACAGAAAGTAGAGGTGGGGCAACCAAACTAAGACAATTCTGGGTATTGAAAGAGCAGAGGGCAGACACCAGTGAGACACAGAGGAAGTGGGATAAGAATGCTGCACTAAGCAAAATATAAAAAGCTACCAAGAAATGTGGCTAAACATAAATCAGAAATATGGGTAACTTAAAATATAAGAGTTAGCAAGTGACAAGCCTGAGTCATAGACCAATTAGCTTGTAATTAATAAAAACACCTGTGTGATTATTTGGGACTAAATGACTGCGGGACTGGTTGGGCAGGACAGAGAAAAATCAGACTACAAATGTGATTACAATATTGCATTGGTTTGAAGAGAATAAACATATAAGTTACAAGTCACGTGAGTCAGAAGAGCCTTCTCTTTAATCCCCATGGGTTCTGTGGATATAAAGGTAAGAAAATGTCTCCCAAGGTATCTTCTGTCTTTCAAAGACTCAGTACTTACCTCAAAAGAATAATTGTCTCTGTCTTTCTGCATTCCTAATTTTGTTTATAAGGCTCCCAGAATAAATCTGATTAATTTGTCACCACAAGCTATAATGATGCACCCCCTTTGCCTCTGCCCACTGCTTTATCCATAAGACTAACAGTGGGTTATGGGATTACTCAGCAAGTACAGGATGGATGAGTACAACTAGCCTGTCAGATGTCTACAGTGCTGCCTTCCTGTAAAGCAGCTTAAATTTTGTTTATTCTTCCAGGAATGTTCTCTGTGATATTTCTTTCTTGGAGCTCTAAGACTTTATTGTGCATCTGAGATTATAACCCCAATACAAAAGATAATTATGTGATATCCTAGGATATTTTGCTCAAACTACATTCAAGAAATAATGTGGGATATCCACAGAGATAAGTATACAAGTAAAAAATAATCAAATTCCAAATTCAATCGTACCCCAGCCTCCGAGTGACCTACTTCCTTGGAGGCATTAGGTCAAATCCATTCAGCTGGAAGTGTTAGAAGTGATTTCAACCTAAGAAAAAAAAAATCTTGGCTCATTTGATTAAAAAATATACAAAATAATTCTATCCTGTGCATAGCTTGCTGGGTTTAGTTTCAGACATGCTAAATCCAGAAGCTAGAAGAGAGAAGGAGAAAAGGAGAGATAAAGAAGGAGAGGAGGAGAGGAAGAGAAGGGGCGAGGGAGGGTGAACATTTTAGCTTTCTGATTTTCCCCATTTATGGTCAGGATTTCCAGAAGATAAAGCTTCTTGACCTGCATCAGATCTGTACCCTACATTCCTGAGCCAAAAAGCTCAACTGGGTCACTTAAACCAGTCACAAGTGGGATATCCACATGATGGTCTTAGTCTCTGATCCATCTCCAATTATAACAATAGGTGATTTTTCTTAGATAAAAATTAGGATGTTGTCCTAATTATAAGAAAGGATAATCATGATGATAAGAGTTGACTCCACTTGGGGCACCATGTCTAAAGAGGCTTTGTTATAACAATACTTCCATGAAAGATGATTGGTTTTGCAATAAAGTGGGAAAGAATGAATGGACTTCATGTTATTGTTTCGCTTAATTGTTGCAACTTTATGTATTAACTGATACTGTTCTTAATGTATGAATATGAAAAGTGAAGCCTGGAAACATTGGATAACTGACAAGCAACTCTGTAATCAGAAAGAGACAAAGCCAAATTAGAAGCCAGAGCCTCCAGCTCTCAATTCCACATTTTTTCTCTCAGTACTTTTGCCCCTGAGAGACTGTCATTAGTAAAGTTGATGTTGAATGTGGATCTCTTTACAATGCAAATAGCTCAGGAAGGGTGCTGTGTTGTATGTGAATTGGAAATAGCTATGTTTTCTATACTCTATATACTCTAAGCCATGCCTACGGTCAGGATACTATCCCAAAAGTGATTTTCTTATTTGGTTGTGTATTTTTTTTCTTTTCCTGACGCCCTCAAACTGAATTAAAGTAACCCCCTTTTGTAATCCAAGGAGTTTACATGAGATAGTATCATGTTAGTGTATTTTTGAATCACATAATTTCCCCTTGATGCCAGAAAAAGTGATCTGGCCACTGTATTAGGTACCTGTTGCTGTGATAAAATCTCTGAGAAACTCATCTTAAAAAATTTGGTTCACAGTTTGAGGGAATACAGTTCATCATGCTAGGGAAGGTATGATGGCAGGAATCTTAGATGGTTGGTCACACTGCATCTGCATCCAGGAAGCAGAGAAAAAATGAATGCTAGTTCTTGACTCACTTTCTCATGTATCCTCAGCACTTTCAACTTGTGGTTCATGACCCTGTTGTGGAGTAAACCTTTTCAGATATCACATATCAGATATCCTGCATATTAGGATTTACATTACAATATATAGCAGTAGTACAATTACAGCTATAAAGTAGTAATGAAGATAATTTTATGGTTGGGAGTCACCACAGCATAAGGAACTATATTAAAAAGTCAAATAACTAAGAAGTTTGAAAATCACTGATCTACAGTATGCTGATGCTCACAATAAAGGTGTGTCTTGCCTCCCCAAGTAACCTCTTTGAAAACACCCCCACAGACATACTCAGAGATGTATCTAAATCCAGTCAAGGTATAAATGGGAATTAATCATCACAGGCACATTGGCTTGTGTCATAATTATGTCTATCAAGGATACAAAGTAGTGACAATATAAAATTGAAGCATAATCAGGGTTAGGGATACATTCAATGACAAATTAATTATCTAGCCTATCTAAGACCCCAACTTCAATCTCCAACACTGAAATAAATAATAAATAAAAATTAAAAATCAGTAATGCTGCCTTTGGCCTCAGCTAGCTTTCCAGAAGCCTTTGTAAAAAGCATGAGAGCTGGAGAGATGACTCAGCCATTGAAGGTTAGGCTCACAACCAGAAGTATAAGCAGCATAAGTCTCAATGTGCTTATAATACAGCATTGTCTTTTTAAGATGCAAGTTATTCTTGCTTTGCTTCTCTCTGTAGATGCTCCAAAAACATACAACCTCCTTTGGTATTCTGAACTCTCTCTCAGCATTAAATAATTCCCATGGTAACTGGGGCCAACAAGAACACCTGAGATTTCATTAAACAATCAGCCATTTAGACTGGTTTTAATTTGCCTTTCTCTCCTTTTTTGTTAGATAATCAATAATTATCAGTGTTTATATTTCTAATGATTCGACTCTTGGAGGAGCGTAGGACATGGGGTTGATTAACTCACAGAGGTTGCCTCCAGTATAAAATGCACCCTCTGGATTTTAGAAGTGGTGCTTTGTAGCACAGACAGGCAAAAAAGGAATCCAAATGTTTCCAAAGTAGATCAGCCTTTTAGCCACAGAAGGAAAACCCTGTATTCTGGAATTTTTCTTTGTCTTGGTGATCTTCCAGCATGTGTTTTTATTCTCCCAAATGCCACACCAGAACCACAGATGGCACCATGAGTACAGCACATTGGCACTTCTTTGCTCTTGAATCCAAATCCAAAATTAGTGGATGTTGATAGGAAGCTCCCAGCTTCCTCCACCTCTGCTCCCACACCCCCTTCTATTCCTGGTGCTTGTGTCCCATTGAGCTTGTAAGCTGTCTGACCTTAGTAAGTGCTTTTCCCAGAGACCCCCACCCCATACAAAATAGGACTGATGCACATAGGAATTCAGAGAAAACAGCAGCACCCACAGAGCCTGCATAGGGTGAATACAGACAGTGTCCCAGTACTGAGAGGAAAATGCACGCAGACTTCCACCTCTACCCAAGGAACTATCTATACTTGACAATTCCTTTAAAAAAAATAATTTTTTCCAAAAGTGTTTTAGTGATTATATTAGCCACACTTCAGGGTAGGCCCCATGCCCAGCAGTAGACAGTCAACACAAAATGAATTCAATGGTATTTGATAGACTTCTTATTTCAAATTGTTTTGTGTGTGTGTTCTATGTCTAATTGATCTTTTGACTGTATATTTTGATGGTTCTTTTCTCATTGGTGATGGTAGTGGCCATGGGTTAGTTGGTTAGTTTATAATTATGTTTGTTTGCTTTCTTGGTTTTTAAAGAGAGAGAGAAAGGGTACAGATCTGTGTGGGTTATAAGGTAGGAAGGTCTGGGAAGAGATGAGGAAACGGAAAAGCGTTATGAGAATATATTATATAAAAACTTTTTCAATTAAAAAATCGGGAAAATATTTTATAATGCTAATTACGTAAGTATAATTGATTAGCTGATAAATATACTTACTACTATGTACTATAGGAGAAAATGAAAGGCATCAAGTGAAACAAATGTGTCTCTACTGTGTGCTTCTGGTAATAAGCTTACATCAGGGAAGGATCTTCTTGTTCTCATAACCAGCTTAATCTCTCTCTTTCTCTCTCTCTCTCTCTCTCTCTCTCTCTCTCTCTCTCTCTCCTCCCTCCCTCTCTCTCTCCTTCCCTTCATTCCTTCTCTCAATGTGGTCTAAGATGAAAACATTTAGACCATGTACTTTTCTTTGGGGGGGTGGGCAGTATGCAAGAACTTTCCTGGAAGAGCAGTGAAATGTGTTGAACACTCAAAAGAAGGGGGAACATAGGACACCTCCTTGGATCCCAGGAGCAAGTGCACAGGAGAATCTAGATGCTATGGCAAGGATAGTAGGTCCACCTTCTTGTTGTTTGCATCCCATTGCTCTTTATAATCTTTCCTTTTCAACTTTCAAATTGTCCTTTACTAAGTTGTGTGATGAAGACAGATTTTATGTCTGGTGGAAAACTGACAGTGCAGAGTCTCATGAGCCTGCAGTTGAGCATGATGTGAGAAATCTCTTGCCCCTCAACTTCGATATGAACTGAAATCTATTCAATAAATAAAGATGTTAGATTTAAAAAAGGCACCAGGGACTTGATGTCATTTCCCGGCACCTTTAATGTGAAGCACCTAGCAAATTCCTGACCTAATGAAGTATTTCCTTGCTTATATCACTTTGTATTGTCAAATCAAAACTATTTGAAGTTTTCAGATCCTTGTAGTTCAACTAGCCAACTTTGCCCAATAAAAATGATAATTGTAATGTGGGTAGTAGGATGGGGCTCAAATCTTCAAAATCATAATATTGTACACTGAGCTGTAGCTATATCATGCACAATATTCCTCTTAGAATTACACTAGAATTATTTCCACTATTTACTTTTTACAGATATCCTTTATGTGGCTTAGATATGAACCAAAGTTTAACAGTGTAATATACAATGATTCATTCATTAAGACTCCATGACATTAATGTATCATAATTAAATAAGTATAAAAGTATTTTAAGCTTGGTTCTAATTTGCTTTTCTGTTGCTATGATAAAATATTAACCAAAATAAACTTAGGGAGGAAAGGGATTATTTCAACTTCCAGGTTACAGTTCAAGGCAAAAACCCAAGGCAAGAATCTGGAGGCAGGAACTGAAGCAAAGTTCCTAGAGGAATGCTACTTCCTGGATTGCTCCCAGGTTATGTTCAGCTTCCTTCCGGTCAGTCCACGTCCACCTGTCTAAGAGAAGTAGCACTCACAGTGGGCTGGGCTCTCCCATGTCAACCAGCAATCAAGAAAATGCCCCCAGGACAGTCTAATAGAGGTCCCTCCTCAATCAGGCTCCTGTCTTCCTAGATGCATCAAGGTGATAACCAAGACTAGCCATCACAAAATATTAATCTGAGTTTTTTAAAACATATATTGTAAGTTATAGACTTCTACTATGTAGAAGGTTACTCTGAGGATTTGTGAGACACAAAGACGAACATGGCTGGAACTGTTCATCAGCTAATGTATTGAACACTCTACTTAAGTGGTTGATCAAACAGATGATTATAACACAAGTTACCGTACTGGGGAAAGGCCATTGCTGTGATGTGATCAATTCTCTTTGAGCTTTGCTATTATTTCCAATCCTCTGTGTGCTGCACTATGCATTTCTGGGATTTGTTGATGAACTAAATTATTCAGCAAATACATGAGTGCCTACTGAGTGGCAGACCCTGTACAAGGCTCTGGACACACAAATAAAGTCATTTCCATGCTCTTGAGATATAAGCAATCTCATAGACAAGACCAAGCAAGATGTTTATCCTGTGCTGGTTATTTTTATTGTCAACTTAACAGAACTTAGATTCACCTGGGAAGAGGAAAACTCAAGTAAGAATCAGCTTAAGCCAAGTTGCCCTGTGGCTTTCCCTGTGAGAGAATGCTTTGATTGACAATTGATGTAGGCAATACCATTCCAAGAAAGCTACTTGAGTGAGTGAGTATATCAGAGTGATCCAATAAGTGGTATTCTTCCACAGTTCTTGTATCCAGACTCCTGCCTTAACTTTGCTTAATAATAGATCGTGACCTGGAATTATAAGCCAATAAACCTTTTCCTCTCTAAATTTCTTTTGGTCATTGTGTTTATCACAGCAACAGATAAACAAACTAAAACAAGCCCTAATTCCACAAAGACAGGTTAGTCAGGAAAGGGCTGTGGAGGTCGTGTTGGCTGTGTTCTGGAAACATAGACCTGAGACCCTATGTTTACACTTTAATATTCCTCTCTTCAGCTTCCAAAGTCCAAACATTGTACTTGCCAATCCACGTTACAGACGTTTTGGCATCTTTTAAAAAAACTAGCTCTTTGAAGCATCCTGTAATGAGCAGACATCAGTTTTCTATTGTTAGACAAATTGTTTTAATATCTCTGTGTCCAAATTTCTATGTGTGTCTGTTTTCCATAGCTATGACAAAATAACTGACATGAACAACTTAAAAAGACAAAAAGTAAATATATCTTGGTTCACAATTTCAGAGGTATCATATCAACATCACTTGGCACCATCACATGGGACCTGTGGTAAGGCAGATCATCAAAGCAGGGAGTATGTGGTAAAGAAAAACTTCCAAGTATATAGCAGCAAGGAAGAAAATAGAGAAAGACCAGATACTCAATATTTAAGGACATAGCTGTAGTGACCAAACTACCTTCCACTAAGTTCTACTGTCCAAAGGTTATGCCGCTGTCCAACAGTGCCACAAGAGGGAGTCAATCCTTTAACACATGACTTTGGGGGAACATTTAAGATTGAAACTGAACAATTTACAACATGGACTTGTGCTTTGAATGAGAACTGTCCCACACATGCTTATGCATTTGAAAGCCTGGTCTGCAGTTGATGGTGCTGTTTGTGGAGTTGTGGAACCAAAAGGAGGTGCAGCTTTGCTGGAAGACATGAGTCACTGAGAGCAAACTTTGAGGGTCATAGCCTTGCCTCACTATTATGTTCCTGTTAGGTTTCTCTTTGCTCCCTGTTGTTAGGTTGTTACATTGCTGTTGCCATGCCCCCACCTGCAGGGGCTCGCTCCAAAGCCTCTGAAGTAAACGTACCTACCCTTTAAAATCTCCAACCATGAGGGAGACTTTCTCTTTTTCTCTTCCTCCTCTCTTCCCTCCCCCCTCTTAATAAACCTAATATGGCTCCCTCAGCAGCATGCTGGCGAGTTCTTTCCATGCACAAAATACTAACACCCGTGTACAGATGAAATATGGCCTTTTTTCCTGCTGCCATGTATTCCCCACTGCTAATGTCCATCAGAATCACAGAGGAAAATAAATCCTTCCTTCTGGGTGACTAGGTAAAGTTGCTTTATTGTCATGGTACTTTATCATAGCACCATGAAAATGACCAATACAGATGTGTTACTAATTCCACATGTATGCAGTATGAGCTTTGAAGGGAGATAACATATAGAGTAGCTAGCAAGCTACCTGACATATTGAATGTGCTCAATTTCCCCAGTCAGCCATTTTTAAATGACATGATTGGCTACACCTCATCTCGGAACTAATTAACCACCCTGAACCATAATGATATCAGCTTCCATTCATACCGTGTTTACAATAAGCCAGGCTTCTTTGTGCATTGTCTCATCCTTGCCTCCTTTTGTAGTTAGGTTGTAAGATGTTCCCCATACACTCATGTATCAGAACACTTGATCCTCAGCTGACAGAGTTGCTTGGGATGATTATGAAACCTTTGGGAGGCAGAGCCTTGCTGATGAAAGTATGTTCCTGGCCACAAGCTTTCCATCTTTTGAGGGCCTGGACTTAATGGTTCACTCCCAGTTCCCTGACTACTGATGCAATGTGATCATACGGCTTTTTGCTCCTGTATTCTGTCTTCCATGATGGATTCTCTCCCTCTGGAATTGTACACCAAAATAAAATGCTTGTCTGATAAGTTGTTTTTCATCGGAGTATTTTATCACAAAAGAAAAGAAACTGATGTACAACCATTCACTCAACAGACACATAACTAGACCTTAAGGCACCCTTAAAAACCAACCCACTTTCCTTATTCATTTCTGAGGCTGTTTACTAAGAAGGTTGCCCTCTCCATCACTTGCTAGCTAATAAAGCCAGTTACATATTTGCATCTTGACAAAGTCACACTGTCTTCTCTGACTACACATGGTGCCCATTTCTGCCCACTTGAAGCATTTTCTCAGCTGCTGCTGCAGCCAGGAAGACAAGAAACAAGGCCACAAGGTGGACCACATTTCTGGGAACAACAGGCTTCCTTGTTCATGGTCTTTTCTTCTTTCCATTAAAAAGAAAAAAAAAATCTCCTCCAACCAAATGTTTCTCCCTGCTGCAAGCAACTTTGTAAGCAAATGCTGCACAAATGTGGCCAGCTGTGATAGCCACATAGAAATGCTTTATGTTCTTTCTGCCTGCCATCTAAAGTTTGCTGCTTATTCAAAAATGAAGAAAATTTGTCATTTAACCCTATGCACAACAGTGAGATAAATGTTATTCTCAAACTACAAAATCCCCCAAGGAAACAGACCCCCACAGCCTCTCAAAGCACTGGTGCCTAGATAACAATTTCCATTAACCATTTGACAAGGAGTGTGAAACTTTTGCCCTGATAATCTCTTATTGATGACTCACCTTTCTGAAGCAACCGTCCTTTTCCCATTTCACTTTTTTTGTGAGAGAAAGAAGATATAATTTCATGATTACTCAACCTCTACTGTGATCCCTTGATTAAAGATAAGATTGTTGATTGAGAATTTTTCAATCCATGGGACACTTTTTGACACACAAGAAACCAAATGCCTGCCTTACTTAGCACCAAGAGCTTCTGAATTACAGACGGTAGAGAGGGACAACTATGTAGGCAGTCTGGTCTGTAATCCAGACTTGAAGTCCCTTCTACCTACACAGTTATTTACCTGCCCCATGAATTTTGCACAAAGATGCTTTCTGGGCATTTGTGAAAGAGTGTGGATGAGCTGTCTTGCCCATAGTTTGTGTTAGTAATTTGTGGTCCCAATATATTTGACAGGAAGGAAGAACTCAAGACCTGGACAGCTGATACCAGTTTCAAAGCATTGCCTTTGTGCATTCAGAACATATTGCAAGGATTCTATTTAGTATTATAATAAAAACCCAAAGTCAAATATTGGGAAAAGCTGGAATATTAGAGAGAGAAAGCAAACCACAGCCAGTTATCACCTGTCAACTCCTCAGGCCTGTCTCCATGAAATCCTCCGATGCTAACTTCGCTCTCCTCAGCCCACCAAGCAAGTCTCTGGGAAAACTGAAAAACCTCTCTTGTCTTCCTCTTTCTACATTCCTAAAGCTAGGATTAAAAATGTGGGTCACCACTCTCTGGCCTTCATGGCTTGACTCTGTGGTTGACTCTCTGATATTCCAGACTACTTTTATTAAATATATATCACCACAAGAACATTTCTTCATCAGACTCTTAGCCTATGAAAATCAGAATAAATTTCACTGCTATCTCTGGTTATTTGGGGTGAGGAGATATCAAAATATTAAGGTTGTGTGCGTATGCGTACGCATAGACATGTATGTGAGAGCAATGGGCATGTGAGGGTCAAAGGTTAACCTCAGATGTTGTTATTCAGGTTCTCTGATTTGCTATAACAAGCACTTTACTAACTGAGCTATACCCCTGCCTCTAAAGTTATTCATTTTTTAAATGGCAGTAGTCCAGCCTCAATACTCAGGGGAGGAGCTCAGTCCTTTCTTAACTAGATATGCCAGACTGCATTGACTCACCCTGGGAATCTTTATCCTCTCTAAGGAATGAATGGACAGATGGGGTGGGGGTAGCTGGGGATGACTGGGAAGAGGGGAGGGAGGGGGAACAGTGGTGGGTATATTTTTAAAAACTTTTTCATTAAAAAAAGGCTCATTAAATAAATAAAAATGCCAGTAGCAGTTGTTCAAATTTATTTGGATTTACTTTTGAAACTTTATTTTAATGTATCTGATGGAATAAAATAATATACCTCTAATTCACCAGTATTAGAAAGTATAGCACTCCTTATAACTACTTTAGTCTGATAAGGAATTGTCAGAATAAACATTGAAATAACTCTCCCAGACTCTGAACAAAGAAATTACTGTTCCCCCAAGGCAGTGGTTCTCATCCTACAGGTCAAAACCCCTTGGCATCAAATGACTCTTTATCAGGGGTCACCTAAGACCATCAGAAAATACAAATATTTACATTATAATTTATAACTAGCAAAATCAGTTATGAAATAGCAATGAAATAATTTTATGGTTGGGGTCATCATACATGAGGAACTGTATTAACAAGTTGCAGTATTAGGAAGGTCAAGAAGCACTGTCCTAAGGTTTACTGAAATTCCCATCTCTGTATTAAAACTCCAGTTTCTTCCTGGGTTGTCTACCTCAGTCATTCAGCATCACCTACATCCTTATAACCCTGCAAGGCAGCTTTTAAAGAGACAGCAGTCTAAACAGACAACTCATAATTAAATACATTGTGCTCAAAAACAAACCCAAAATACATTCAGGTTTCTTATTTCCATAATTTCAATTTATCTGCCTTGTTGCTCAAGCCAGAAACTCAGCAAGTCTTCCAACTCTTTGTACCTCTGTCCTGTTCCCTCTATTACAACATTAGTCATTGGTTCTATTGATTATACTTCCTAAAAATGTCTTCTGTACAAGCTTTGCACCATCCTTCTTCTATGATCTCATACAACCAATTATATTTATAAAACATACCAATTGATCTTCTAGATCCTATTTGTCACCGTTTAATGTGCTTCCCAACCTGAAGTCATAATTAACCTTAGAAAATTCCAACCTTTATCTCTCTCAAACTAAAATCCTTGTGTGGTTTTCCACATCCCCTTATACTCATTACCTAATGTGGGCCAATAAAGCTGACTCAATGTGAGTTCTTCCTCTTGTTTGAATTTTCTCTTTGGCCACACTGGCTGGTCCAAACATTTTTTCATCTCAAGACATTTTTGTATAATGTTTTCAACATACACTATTCCCCAATATATCCTTGACTGGTTCCTTTTCTGTTTTTTTGTTTGTTTGTTTGTTTTTGTTCTTGTTTTTTATAAAACACAGACCAAAAGCATATAGGATAAGGAAAAATGTTTGGTTGGCTGGTTGGTTGGTTGATTGGCTGGTTGATTTTTTTTTCTTTTAGCTTAAATGTTGCTGATCATCAGGGGCAGGAGTTCAAGGCAGAAACCCGGAGGCAGGAAATGAAGCAGAGAACATAGAGAAATGCTGCTTATGACTTTCTCAGTGTGCTTTCTTTCTTCTTTACCTTTTTTTTATATAAATAAAGTCTCTTTTTATCCATGTATCCCCTTGTTCAATATCCCTTCCTCCTCTCAGCCCTCCCAGTCACTCTCTCTTCTCCCCATCTCAATATCTCCTCCTCAGCAAGGGCAGGAAGTCCTAAGGTCCCAAGGTGGCTTAGTTCAGCATCCACTTCAGGTAGATCTGCTTTCCTCATCCCAGCATCAAGAATGGATTAGGTGTTCCTCTGGAGGGAATGGGCTCCAAGGTGCCAGTCCAAGGTGTTCCAGATCCCAAGCTGTTCAGTGGTTGTTGTATGCAGCTTGGACATGCTTTGCTTTTTGTTTAAAGTGCACTAATGAGTGAGTACATCTCCTGCTTATCTTTCTGGGTTTGTGATACCTCGTCCAGAAGGATATTCTCCAAATCCATCCATTTGCCTTCAAATTTTGGGATATCATTTTTTCTTACTGCTGAGTAGTATTCCATTGTGTAGATGTACCACAGCTTGTTAATCCATTCTTTAGTTGAGGGGCATCTAGGTTGTTTCCAGGTTCTTGCTATTACAAATAACGCTGCTATGAACATAGTTGAGCTAATGCCTTTGGAGTGCAAATGTGCAACTTTAGGGTATATGCCCTGTAGTGGTATTGCTGGATCCTTGGGGAGATTAATTCCCAGTTTTCTGAGAAACTGCCATTCTGCATTCCAGAGTAGCTGAACCAGCTTACACTCCCACCAACAATGGAGGAGTGCTCCCCTTGTTCTGCAACCTCTCCAGCATAGGCTGTCATCTGTGTCTTTTATCTTAGTCAATCTGACAGGTGTAAAGTGGTATCTCAAAGTTGTTTTGATTTGCATTTCTCTGATGGCTAAAGATGTTGAGCACTTTTTCAAGTGCCTTTCAGCCATTTGTAATTCTTCTGCTGAAAATTCCCTTTTTAGATCTGAACCCCATTTTTTGATTGGGTTATTCAAGGTTTGGGCTCTAGATTGTTGAGTTCTCTATATATTTTTAGTGATCAGTCCTCTATCATTTGTAGGGTTGTTGAAAATCTTTTCCCATTCTGTAGGCTGTTTTTTGTTTGGTTTTTTTTGTGTTTTTTTTTTGTTGTTGTTTTTGTTTTTGTTTTTGTTTTTGTGTTTTTTTTTTTTGTCCTATTGACAGTGTCCTTGGCTTTACAGAAGCTTCTCAGTTTCAGGAAGTCCCACTTACTGGTTGTTGTCCTTAGTGTCTGTGCTACTAGTATTATATTTAGGAAGTAGTCACCTGTGCCAATGCATTGGAGGGTATTTCCCACTTTCCTTTCTATCAAGTTCAGTGTGGCTGGGTTTATGCTGAGACCTTTGATCCACTTGGATTTGAGTTTTGTGCAGCAACCTGCTTTCTTATATAGCCCAGTACCAATTATCAAAGAGGTTGCACTGATGTGGGGTAGGCCTTCCATGTCAATCATTAATCAAAAATACATCCCACAGATATGCTGAGGATCCTCTAGTTTAATTAACCAGCACTCTATGCTAACTTGTTTATTCTGTAGGTAGCAGATTAAATACCAGCTCCCAGAGAGCTAGTTTCTTCCTAATCCATCCTGCTCACAAAAGTACTCCAAATCAGCCTGCACTCTTCTATAGTGCCTAAACACCCTGACTTTCTCTTTATAAAGTAGTAATTACTTGCTTAACTTTTGTGCTTCTTGTTCGAATATCAACAGGTGGAAGCTTTAATCCATAAATCCAGATGTGATGTGCAAGAAATAAAACACTGTTTTGTTTCCCTTACATTAATATCTGTCAAATCCTTGCTAAATCCATTTAAAATCAAAATCCCACCAATCTGGGGAGAATTCTAATCCCCAATATTAGTATCTGTTCTCTCTCTTCCTTAGTGTCATAAAGTTTCTAATTGGAGAATCCCTTTATTTCCCAAACATTCCAATGCAGAAGCTCTTCCTTCCTCAGCTCTTACCAGCCTCTTCAGAGAATCCATTTTCCAGGCCATCCTTTCTCCCATGGCCTAAATTAGCTCCTTTCTGTTCTATTTGTACTATGTGAGTTTCTGGGCAGACACAACACAAAAAGATACTCATCCCAGATAAAGAACGAATGACAGACAAAAGTGATGATTTTACAAAAATCCAAGATGGCAAACCAATTAGTTTATTAGGGTTACTTGCAGGGGGTATAGATGAGGAGTTACTTGTTGGGACAGGGTTGAATCAAATACAGGTGCATCATTGAAAAGTCATCTCAGCACATGTGATGATATATGAAAGGTGTAATCCTTGAGCTCACAGCAAGACAGGGTCTCTCTACAAAGCAAAATCTTCTCTACTAAGCAGCTTTTATTACTTAAATCTGGAGAGGAGTGGGGGTGCTAAAGAGTAAAAGGTAAAAGGGGGAGGCTGTTAATCTGGTAAATTTCAGGGACCTCTTGAGATTTCTGAATTGTTTACTTCCTGAATCCCTTTAAGATCAAATGTTTCAACATGGAAGAAATTGCTATATAATTAGGAACAGAAATAGAACCAACAGTCTTCACTACACATGGAAGTATCATGGTTTGGGACCAGCTCACTGAGTCTTGCCATTTCTAGAAAGTGTTACCAAGCAGGCCAGGGTTGTTTAACAGATTCAATATCTTGTGCCTTGGCCTCAGTCTGAAGAATCCAATCTGCTTTCTATACCCCTACAGACACTCTTCGCTTCCTATTTTTCCACTTGTTATAAATTAAAAAAAAAAAATACAATCTGGCACAAGAGCAAAGAGTTTGATTTCAAAGAACTTCTACTTTGTTCTGCAAACATCTTTGAAGCATGAAAGAAACATTTCCTGAACTAAGAGGAAACACAAAAATAAATCAGAAAAGACAAATGCTTAAAGGTAAGTTCATAAGAATATACATACACATTTGCTAAACATAATTAATTAATTAAAATAATTAAGCCACAGGCTGTTTATGGGTTTGTATATATTTGATGTGCTGACAAACATGTAGATATACATGAAAAGATAAATAAAGATCTTGGCTGGCATGTACAAGGACCTGGGTCTCTATTCAGGTATATCTACATAGACAAAGGGGGCACATACAACAAACAGGTGTGCCTTATATCCAGAAGATTAATGGGATTTTCATTTCTTGTCTTGTCTATCATTAACACTGTATCCACCTCCAGATCCATGATCAGCAAGGTGCTGTAGACACCACTACTGCCATCTCAGTAAACTAAAAGAAAAAAAAAATTGTACAGAAAAGTATGCTGCCTTAGTAACTTCTCTATTGCTATGACAAAGGACCATGACCAAGGCAACTTTTAAAAGAAGGTTTTAATTGAGTTAGAGTCCATGATGCAAAAGTATACCAGAAGGGGCAGCTGGGAGTTCACATCTTGATCAGTAGGTAAGAGGCAGGTAGAAAGCACACTGGGAATGGCAAGAATCTTATGAAACCTTCTCTAGCAAAGCCAGACCCTCCAATTCTTCCCAGACAGTTCCACCAACTGGGGACCAAGTGTTCAAACATATGGGCATTGGGAGGCCATTCTCATTCAAAGCACCATATATTTTCAAAGCAATCACAGCAGAACAATGATCTTGATTGACACTCACATGTGAATACCACACCACATGAGTTATATGAGAAATGAGGGTTAGATCAGGTCAGCGAGTATTATTGCAGAGAATATCCCTATGATTGCAGCTAAGAATATTGTTAGAAGTCAGTCCCTCTAATGAAAATAGCAGGAGAGACACTGATGCTGAGTCAGTGCTTGCCTAAGCCTCAGTTTCTTCATCTTCTCTTTATCAGCTTGGACCATCTGACTTTTGTGATACTTCATCAGTCTATGAGCTGAGCATGGTGGCACATGGCTATACACCCAGATCTTCAGAGACCCGAGTAAGAAGGTTGAGACCTTTTCATAAAAACAACATTAGACCAGGCATAGTTACAAATACCTATGACTCAGTTACAAAGACTCAGGAGGCAGAAGTGGGTAGATCTCTGAGTTTGAAGCCAGACTGGTCTACAGAGCGAGTTCCAGGCCAACTAGGCCTACCTAAAAACCAAAATTAATCCTAGCCTTGTCCATGAGGAACTCAGAAATTCCAGACAAATATTTTAATACAATATTCATTCTAACCTTAATCTTGGCTAACACCACACATTCATAATTGCACCCATATTTCTTTTCTAATCATTCAAATTTCAGAACAAGCTATTGAAATAAGATGAGCATACATTCTAATCTAATCTCCACTGAGACCTTTTCAATAATTGATGTTTTTCTTCCAGTGTAAGATAGAACTTTCACTTTCAGCATTGCTATAAGCAGTCCTGTGATAGCTGTGAAAGATCCTACATAGAGTCCTACACAGCAGAGTCTCGCTGGCCTGTAAAGTTCTGTGCTATAGCTGTTCAACCTCTCTTCAGTTTTCTCTGGCATCTTGATTTAAATCAACAGCTCATATAAAAACCCCTCCAGTGCTCTAATTAAACATTTATGCTTCTAGCCCTATGCTTTCTAATTCAGTAGCCTCTGGGCATATGCACTTACTAAAATGTACATTTTTAAATACTTGTCTTAAATATAATTACAAACTCACTTTCTGACTTACACTACACAGACATACTTTGGGTATACACTTCCATATGTAGACAGTGGCTACTATATTACATAAGTAGCTGACGCTACTGACATGCCATGATGACCTAATGTACAGTTCAGGCAGAGAAAGAGTCTAAGGAAGACTCTATCTAGCATATGTCAATAAGTAACTTCCAAGTACCTGAATAATTTATACTTATCTCCTCAGTCTTCCCTCTCCTGCTCATACTCAGTGTCTCACTCTTGCTTTCTCTAGTTCATGCTCTCCTCTCTCTCTATCTCTATCTCTGGACAGGGCTTCATATAGTCCAGGCTAGGTTTGAACTCACTATATATTCAAAGTTGAGGATGACCTTGAATTTCTATCCTCAAACCTCTATGTCCCATTCTCATACCTCCATCATATTATACTAAAATTAACTTTTATTATAATATGTACACAAATGGCCCAGAAGTCATTTGCTTCTGTGCTTCAGGGTTTTGGACTTTAAATCATTTGTGTTTTTCATGGCAATGCAAAAAAAGACCTTTTAGACTTCTGTACTTAGTTTAGGGTCCCATTGCAAAGAAGAATTAACCTGTGATTTACCTGACCTTTAAGAACAGAAATTTTTATACTCTCAGAAGCATTTGAAATATTTCTCCTCAAAACATGAAGAGCAGAACTATTTCTTACAAAGACTGGCTCCCAGAAGAGCACTAATACCTAATATTTTAGATTCCACGGAAGAGTATCAGATTGATACATGACAACTGTAGTCTGAGGGTTCTGTCACACCAGAAACGCTCAAATACCTGGCAGCCACTTCCCAAATAATTAACTGGAAGGCTTAATATTATAATAACTACTGGATGACTAGTTTAGACATATTACTACTATCTAGCTCTTATAGCTTAAGTTAACCTATAGTTCTTATCTATGTTTAGGCACATGGCTTTGTACCTTTTCTCAAAGAAGCATGCTCATCTTGCTTCCTCTGCATCTGGCTGGCATCTCCTGTTCTGACTTGTCTCTTTCCAGAATTTTTATAGTCTGGACATTCTGCCTCTACTTTCTACGTAGATACTGACCAATCAGTGTTTTATTAAACCTATATGAGTAATAAATTTTTACAGTATACAAGAGCATTGTCCCAAAGCGCACAACATTTTTCTTTTTTCCAAATTCTTTTAGTTACATGATTTGTTAATGCTTTGGAAACAAAATAAGGCAGAAAATCTATTGATAGGTTTCCCGAGTTCTTGTTGGCTTTGTGATGATGCCTTCTAAGATGTTGTTGCCCTTCAAAGATAACTTCTCCTTTCACTCCTCTGGGACCTTTGCACAGAGTAACCACCAGTGTACATTTCAAGTCTATCTCATGCTATGGAAAAATGCTGTGGCATGAAATACAGTATTTGCCATCATTCATCACTGACTGTCATACAGTGTTACTGAGAACCTCTCACATGATAGCCCCTTGCCTGAATGTTCAGGCATAGTGAAAAACAAAATAAACATATATCTAATGTATACAGATTGATATTCCAATTCAGCTTAACTTAATATTAATAGAGTTAAATGATGTTTGGGATTATTTCATTTTCTTAGCTTCAGATTAAATAACATTTTTATATACAGCCATATTTGGACATGATGTCATTCTGCTCCTCTAGCACCTTTGGAGAAGAACAACATTCTCCAAAGCTGCCCAGTCCTGGTCTTACTTCAGCCACCAAGAGGGCTTGGTCATCAAAATGGCAAGTCTCTCATACATCGGCTGTACTTAATTGGCATTGGAATTTGAGATCTTCTGGGGAGCTGTGGTAAAGACATCAAGACCAGATTTGTTTGGAATAAGTCAATCTTATAATCTACTAGTAATATCTTCTATATGCTTAAGACAGAAGACAAAGTCAGGTATGTCAAATTATTTGCATTTCCTGTAAATAAATGGAAATGTTGGAAGACGGTGTTACCCTAGAGTTACAGAGCCAGCAAGGGCAAAGACATGAGGATGTGTTAAAACAAGATACTTTTCCAAGGAGAAAATAGGTCAGGGTACCAGAATGTAGGGTTGGTGCAGATACCAGGAAAGAATAAACAACCGAAGTTTGGATGGAAACTATGCATATCTAAAATGTCCAACATCCACTGCAGATGATTCATCTCTGGTCACTTCCAGGGATCCTGATGCCAGACAGCCATTCTACTCATTTTCTATGCTGTTAATTTTCTTGCTAAAAATAACTTTCTCTTCTAAACTCCCCCCTAACTAAGGCATCTGTTCACACATAAATCATCTCATTACCATTATCTCTAAGCTTAACATTTTTAAAATTCAACTCTAAATTTAATGGGCTCTTTTCTGAGCTACAGAGAAGAAAATGCCAGAATAATCAATAAAACCAGGTCAGTCAAATATTTAGATTGCTAACATCAAGTCCCATCCAAGCTATAAGGACAAGGCTAAAATAGATACTGGATGTGTTTCTCTCACTCATCATGAGAATAAAAACCTTTAATTCACAACAGAAAGAAGATACTAGATATACCTGTCTTGAAAACCATATTCTCAAAAGCATCATTTGTCTGTAACATTAATTCCCTAATACTCCATAAATGACTTTTTTTCTCCAAATGGTTTCCTTTCCCTCAGACAACATATACATGCATGCATGGACATATGTGTCTGAAGAGGTGGGTAACAAGAATAAGACAGAAATGGAATCTAGCTATGACTCTTGTCAGTAGACAATTTACTGCAGTCTCAAGTCATTGTTGCCATAGTAAAATTACTTAATACATTGAAATGACAAATTATCTCATGCTTCTATTTTGTGCAGACTGTCTGTGCTTTGAAAGGCATGCACTACATGAAGGAGATGTACACAGAGTACTCTAAATATGCTTTAAATTGCACAGCAGATGAAGAGAGAAACTGAAGAAATAATGCCCTGAATGTTTTGTCAAATTTTCAAAACAGACCAGTCAAAAGGAATCTGCCTCTGCCCCCTTGTGGCAAATGTGCATCACAGTTATTACAGACCCATGTTCAGAAAAACAAGCATTGCAGATTTGAGAACAAATTTACCAACCTGGTAAAATATAAATATTTTTATAATTAATAATGAAATAATTGCAGTTGTATCAATGTATGAATTTTGTGTAATGTCTTTGGCCTGTAAGGGCTTCTGGACAAATGTGGTTATAGCACACAATGCTGAGCGGTCCAGGCAGAAATGGAATTATGAATATTTTAGTTTTAGGCCTTTAAAATTGTAATGGAAATTGACCATGTTTCACTCAGAGACTGCATGGGATTTTATGATATATGCCATTCAAACACAATGATGAATGCTGCTGAAGAAATCCTGTACTTCGGGCACTAGATTAGTTCTTAGGAAAAATAATAAGCAGAATCAACATAGGCATTGCTTGCATGAAGTATAGGTAGATGGTATTTGAAGGAAGAGAATATGAGTCTATCAGAATCAACAGTAAAGGAAGTAGGTGGAACCGGTAGAGACTAATGAGAAACAAAATGGAGGAAACTAGTCCTCTCAATGTTACAGAGAATGTCAAACTACTCTAAAAACAATGTTTTTTTTTAAAAAAAAAAAAAAAAAAAGAAAAAGAAAGAAGTGTTTCATAGACAATGGATGCTGGGATATGCAGGGAGAGGTACATTCGGGCAAGTTCACAAGGAAAACTGTGGGGAGTGCAGTGACATGGAGCATTCCAGGACTGAAAAAATCAGAGGCCATGGCCACAGCACATAGAAAAGGATGTAAGAACCAAAACATATAGGCCATATTGTGAATTTAAGTCTTATCAGCAATAGGAAGCCACTAAAGAGTTTTTAATAAAGGACTGGCATACCTGACTCATTTTTAAAATATAAAATACCTAAATGTTAAAAAACGTGGAATAGATGAAACAAAATACAATGGTTTTGTTAAAATTTCATACATGTGCTGGGTACTGACTTGATGCTTACCTCCCATTCTACACTTTTGATCTTCATTGCATATAAGGTAAATAATAGAATAGCGATTACAACAGTTTCCACAGAAGATAATGGTAGATTGGGCTAGGTCGTTGGCCATGGGGACATTGATTTTTTTTTTAAACTTTATTTATTTTTATTTATTTGTCTTGGTGTTTGCCTGGAACTGGAACTAGAGACAGTTGTTAGCTGCCATGTGGGTGCTGGGAATCGAACCCGTGTCCTCTGGAAGAGCAGACGGTGCTCTTAACCGCTGAGCCATCTCTCCAGCTGGCCATGGAGACAAATGATGAAGTCATATTGGAAAATGAATAGAAAACCAGTAACTGGTGACACACTGAGTTTGGAGATGGAGAAAGAAATGTCAAGGCTATTTTTCAGACTGGTCTTATCTTAGTGGCTGGGTGGTAATGCTATACCCTTAAAAGAACTCCAAAGAACATTGGATTCTATGGAAAATGGGGGGACTGTTCTTAAAAATCTTGAGTTTAGGGAGTTTCTGAGATATCCAGGGTATGTGTGTGTGTATATATATATATATATATATATATATGTGTGTGTGTGTGTGTGTGTGTATGCATATATATAGTATCTATGTGTTTGTGTGTGTATATATATATGTACATATATATATATATATGAGAAATTATCTCAGCCAGAAAAGCTTAAGACACCTGAGTTATAAATAAGTAAATAGCCATTGCTTTAGGGGCTGCAGGAGGGATGAGGAAATGGCTCCTTGAATACACCACTTGCCACACAACTATGAGAAATGGAGTCGGCTGGTGAGACTACCCAAATCTGAGTTCAAGTGACAGAGCTTGCCTCAGGATACAGGATACAGAGTGATCAAAATTGTGAAAATCATCAATTTCTGGCTCTCACATGCACGTGTATACATGTGTATGAATTCCTGTGCACGCACATGCGCACGCGCACACACACACACACAAACACACACACCACATATACTTGCAAAAACAAGGGGATGCCAAATTAGCCATTTAACACAAAATTGGAGACACTAGAGAACTAGCTGAAAGTAGTAGAGAGCTTTGTCATGGCAGACATGCAAAAAACAACATCAAAAGTAACTCCATCGAATGGTCTATTGAATTAACAGAAGTAATTGGGAGAATTTTACAAGGAGTATTTTTGTGTGATGTCTACATAAGAAATAGTCCACAGGTTGCAAATGAATTCTTAGTTTTCATGTGGGAATAATCATTTATACTGACTTGTGTTGCTTCTTAAGATGTCATTTTGTATTGAGACACCTGTAGTACTCATCTGTTAGCATTTATGGTATTAACCAATTTCATTTGCATCCATCTTCACATTTGGTCCATGGCAATCATTTATTCTCACTGTTTTTATATGTTCATGGGAAATCAAATTTGTAAATTGCTTCAAATCATGGCAAGATAACCTAATCCTTATAAGAAATCATATCTTTAGTCTCATGTGAGCTGATGGTTTTTATTAATTCTGCTTCTTTTTGGATAAATTTAAATTTTAAATCTATAGTTAATTTCATTTAAGCATTTTATTTAATTGAATTTTAACTTTATTTAAAATTCAGATTGCTTTAATTAATTTCAATTCAAAGTTTAATCTTGTCTAAAGTTTAATTTAATCTTCAATTTTAAATGTTAGAGATGTAAAAAGAGCTAGCATGCCATTTGGAGAAATGGCAAAAGAATAAGAAAAAATGCTTGAAGTTTCCATAAATAGAAAATGACATTTAAAGATAACCAAAAATATTTCAGAGGTGGACAAGCAGCATCATTATACACAAAAAGAAAAGAGAAACCCTTGGCAAGGACTTTTCTTGAAAGAACTTCTTAGATGAACACAAATGGTTCTACTAAATTCTAGCACCTAAAAGTATTTCTGTGAGGTTCTCAAGTGATATAAAAATGTTACAAAGTTAATATCTAGAAAAACTTTTTATCATTAGGAACTAAAGTTATACATGCTAATAGTGTTGTTATTGTTACATTAAGTGAACCTTATATAAAATTATGTACAATGTGATAGCTAATCTCAACTGCCAACTTGATAAGATCTAGAGTCACTAGAGAGATGGGCTCTGGGCATACTTCAGGGAATATCTTGGTTAGTAACTGAGGTGGGAAGGTTCTCATACTGTGGATGGTACCATTCTCTAACTGTTAAAAATAAAACCTATTTTAAAGAATTGCTTCCAATATCAATGAGATTAAAACCTCTAAAATCTGAGGACTACCCCTGCCACAAAGATAATACTCAGCAAATATTGCCTAATTAGGTCTCATTATTAAACTTTATATATTTTCTTTAGTATCTGACTAACACAAAGCAGAACTCAAATATTCCGAGCTTTATGATCAAGTGATATTTTTTACTCTCAGAAGTTAATATATTAGTAGATCATAATTTACTAATTAAGAATTAAGAATTGGCTGAGAAGGTAGTATATTTATTTCCTTTGATTTTCTAGATATAATTGACCTGTAAATGTAGCCAGGAGCCATATACATCCATACAATTGGGTCTTCCTCACGTCATCCATCTAATTTTATGAAAATAGAAATCATGGAATGAACATTTTTATCTAGTATCTACAGCTAAATAGAAATCCACACATATTCCTAAATGAGTGATAACTCTGTCTTCCTGTTATGGCATTAAATCATCTCATCTTTCTGGAAGATATTTCCAGAAAGAAAACTACAGGGAAGGGTGAAAGTGTTCTCATAATTAAAAAGCAATTCTTTATATCTTAATGTGATTTTAAAACCTCCATATAAAATCTTTTGCTCTGAAGAAAATGTGATTATATAAGTTGAGCTGCCAGAGACTCCCCTGACTGAGAATTCACACCACGTGATCTCACAAGCTGTGAGAATCATAAAGTCTCCTCTAAACCCTCCCAAGCATGGGGAACACTGCCACCCACACAGTTTTTGTGTGTACGTGTGATTTTATTTAAACATGAAGCTCTTAATCATTTTTACTTTTAATGTCAGACTCCTTCAGAGGATATTTACAGAATTCAGTGTTAAGCACAAAAAAAAAATTGTTAGAAACTTTTATTTCCCACACTGGGGTCCGGGAGGGGGAGGAGACATCTGTAAAGGATCAACAACTACAGTCATAAATAGTGTAGCTTTAGAATTTGCTACTGGGAGGACAGCAAATTCCTCCTTAAGTCTGCCCTCTGAGTTTAGGAGAAGCTGAAATCTGTACTGTTTAATTTCTATCATTCTCGGGTGTTTTTGTAAATGGGGAGATCATAAGTGTGAGTATGAATCTGAAAGGACTGATAACTGAGTTTGATGGGGTGCATGATACAAAATCACCAAATAATTAATATATATATATAAAGAAAATTAAAACAAAAACAAAAAAACTACCCTTACCTAAAATGATTTTTACTTGATTATAAATATTATGATTAAATTAATCCTAGTATGCAAATACCACTTAGCTTCATTTACATATGTAACTTAAATCACAAACTCTTTCAATCATAGTAAAGTTATTCAAAATACAATTACTCCTGCCTTATAAAGATACAAATTTTTCATCTTGAAAACGGCATTTAAAAACTTTAAAATAGCATACTTACTCTAATGAAATATGCGATGAACATTTCCCTTACATTTTTAAATAAGACGTATAAAGTTTTTACATGTGAAATAGTATTTCTAGAATAAATAAAAAATTTTATGGAACTCAAAAAAAATTTCTACCATTCTCAGAGGTGTTTTATGCATTACCTATTGGTCCAGCAGGAGGCTGACTTGGGTCTATGGCAGAGAACAATTGACACTTCATACCACCTTCTACCTATCTCAATTCAAGACCTCTTTCTTTCCCTTTCTATTCAAAACAAAATAAAAGAAATGTATCTATTCCACCAGTATCTTTTGTTAGTTTTAGCATTTTCATGTTTATTTTGCGCACATGTCTTCATGCTCTTGTAGAGGACAGAGGACGGAGGACGGCACTGTGGGGCCAGCTCTCTCCCTCCACCGTTAGTGGGAGCGGAAAATGGAACTCAGGCCATCAGGTGTATGCTCATCCATCGCACCAGCCTTGTACTATGATTCTGTCATGTGTCCCTCTTGCTAGAGTAGACAGGGAAACACACTAAAAGACACTGTGTCAGTCTATGCTCTGTTGTATGATATTTCTGTCTTCATTTTATTCCCTCCACTCAACCACACCAGAAATAATCAATGTTGCTTCTATTTCTTTTTAGTTTTCCTTCCTTTCTTCTTTCTTTCTTTCTTCTTTTTTTTTTCTTTTGTGACTGGATTTTTTAACCTGTCTGTCTTCAAATTCACTACAGAGCCAAGGATAATCTAAATTCCTGGTCCTGCCTCCAGTGTTAAGATCATAGTTGAGAGTTTATGTCTTATTTTTCTGTCATTTCTTTATTAAAAGAAACTATCCATCAGACTTTGTGTGTGCAAGACAAACCTTCTACCAAAGGAGCTACATGTCCAACACTCAACTAAATATGTGTTTTGTATCTAACTTCATAGGCACCAAATCATGGCCTTCTCATCAATGGCCTTGTCTTGCCTATTTTTCTGTATCCAACCTATGTTGCAAAGTGTGAAATGCTCAGAAAGACTTTTCTTCCTCTTCGTTCTTACATTATCCCTCTCTTTCCTCTCCTTCTTCCAACACACACCTGTCTAGCTTAAATCCTCCTTGCTATTTTGAGAAACACTGTATATTTTCTCATAGTATTTTAAACACTAATAATTACATGACAACTTCTGCTTGTAATTTCTTTTTAGTATCTTAGTATTTCCTCACCCCCTGTTTCTCATTTCTATAGTCACTGGTTATCGCGTGTTTGCCAAATGGAGAAAGTCTTGTGGATAACGGGACTAGGAAGGCAGCTCAGTGGTAAAGCCTTTACCATGGACACGTAAGAACCTGGATTCAAACACTCAGAACTTGTGTAAAAGCTAAGTGTTGAGCACTGTAGCCTCATCTGTAACTTTGGTGTTCCTGGAGCAAGATGATGGTAGAGACAGGCGAATCTCCAGAGGCCCAGGGTCAAGCAAGCAACAGGGAAAGAACTGTCTCTAGCAAGGTGGAAGGCAAAGAACAGCACTCCTCCGTCTGATGCCCATTCACAGTGTGGCATACAGGTGATACTCCCACACACACATATACACACATATTACACACACACACACAGAGGGGGGAAAGGAAAAAAACAAATTCCATAAGTTCATTGCCAGACTCTTATTTTTAAGAACCAAACTGAGTGAAGATTGAAATGGCAATACCCCATTTCATCACTTTGGTATTTAGAAAAGCATTTAATCTAGCCACAATAATTTCATGATTCTGACCCTTTAAATTTTAAATATGGCAAAATTAGGATACATTGCTCAAGAATGTTTTTTCTTCTGTTCTGATTTTCCATGACTGACTCAGAGCATTAGAATATGGTGTCTGGTTTTTCAGCCAATTATTAGTGTACAAAGTGCTGCTTATAAAAATTAACTGCCATTTTTTTTTTCTTCTTGGTCAGTTGCTGATAATATCTTCTCTGAAGTATCTTTGTGTGTTCTCTGCCATTTATAGCTTTCCTGTTGGCTGTTCATTGCTCAGCTTCCCTTTGGTCTGTCACACATTTTACTATAAGCAGACTATTGGATTTCCTACCCCTTGAGGGGTTTAGAGCCCCCTATTCATCCCAAACTGGCCTACTGGCATTTACAGAAGTACTCAGTAATGTTGTTAACAGCTTTCATCAGCTGAGATATGCTTGGTACACACAAGCAATTATAATGTTGTCCTGAGGTAAATACAATTAGGAATCAAATCTTTGTAGGGAAAAAATATTCACAATAGTGCTTTCCAAAGCCAAATATAATTGGTGTATTTTAAATAGCTTATATTCATTTGTCAGATTGATTTCCAGAGTTTTAAATCTCATTCAGCATTTCCATCCTCACCTCAGATGCTGCATCAAAGGTTATTGGAAATGTTGTTCATAATTACTAACTCTCGTGGTTTTGCAGAAATCAAAATACCAAGGACAAATATAGACAAGGCAGCTGTAAATGTTTTTTCTCTAAATAAAGTCTCAAAATCTTTTTCTGCAAAAAAAATCTAACCATATAAATTCTGCTATAAACTGTTAATAAGCCTACAAATAAATTTGATTCAATAAATACTACATGCCTGGTGTGTGTGGCCCTTGGGAAAGAATGAGATAAATGCATTTCCACCTCTCAATACCTCATTCATCAAATAGCAATCTTTGCCACAAAGATTAAATGAGTTAATATATATGAAGCAATTAGGGCAAGACCTTAGCACCTACTGGACTCAAGAATTAAAAGTCTATACCCTAAAGATGCACAGTCATACTCCAATGGCATTAGCTCAACTATGTTCATAGCAGCATTATTTATAATAGCAAGAACCTGGAAAGAACCTAGATGCCCCTCAACTAAATAATGGATTAACAAACTGTGATACATCTACACAATGGAGTACTACTCAGCAGTAAGAAAAAATGATTTCCTAAAATTTGCAAACAAATGGATGGATTTGGAGAATATCCTCCTGGGAGAGGTTTCACAAACCCAGAAAGATAAGCAGGGGACATACTCACTCATTAGTGGACTCTAAACAAACAAACAAACAAAAAAGCAAAGCATGCCCCAGCTGCAAACCACAACCACTGAACAGCTTGGGATCAGAAACACCTTGAACTGACTCCTTTGATCCCACTACACCTAGAGGAACACCTGACTCAGTCTTGATGTTGGAAGGAGAAAACTGGATCTGCCAGGAGTGGAGGCTGAACTAAGCAATATTGGGACCATTGGGACCGCCTGCCCATGGGGGGGGATGGGGAGATTTGGAGAAAAGAGAATGACTTGATGTGGTGGGAGGGGGAAGGGACCTTGAATAAAGATATACAAGGATAGAAAATGTGACTTCTTTATTCATAATAATAAAAAAGAAGAAGAAAAGATAAAAAGAATTAAAAGTATTATTATTATTATTATTAACTGCCGGTAAACTATAACTCAGAGCATCTGAATATGAATCTCTCTAGGGTTGTTCTGCCAACTTTGAGTGGTTTTTGTTCAACTTCCATTTGCCTGGAAAATACATCTACATGAATAGAAAGTTCACTAGGAGACCAAAATCAAGGTTTGCTTGGATTCACAATAGCAGGGTCCAGGCCATCCTGGCAGGAAATGCATGGTGGCACCGGTGTGAGGATGCACCTACAGTCAGTTAACAGAAGTGGATGAAAGCCAGTGTTCAGCTTACCTTCTCTTCACCTTGTTTAGGATCCCAGCCCATAAGATGATGCTCTTCCTGCCTTGGTGTATCCAATCTCGAAATTCTCTCTGACATGCCTAGGGATGTATTCTAGACATATGAGATTATTCCACTGAAGATCTGTACTAAAATCAGCATCTGGAAGGCATTTCTTCCTGGGGTTCCAGCTCCATAGAATGACATCATCACTTCCTGGCTCTCCTTAAGTAAACTTAAATAGCAGGGTAATTTGGGGATATAAGGCAGGTTATTTTTATTTCTGTAGTTTGGGAGGGTTGTTTGTGGATTTTTTGTACTCTGTAAAATGATATGGCTGTAAAAATAAGAAATATCAATATAAGTGTTACCCTGTTGGTAACACTTTCCAAATATTAGGTCTTTTAATTTTTATAACAACCAATTATTGCTTCTAATTTACAGACAAAGAAACTGAAAATTAAAGAGGTGATACAATTTGTCCAAGGGCACATAATTATTTAGCCAGCATTTGAAATTTGTCAGTATTCTTAACCACAATACTATATTGGTTTCTATCCTACCCAGATAATAAATTTTGCCTGAAAAAAGATTTCTGGTGTGCCAAAATCAGAAGCCCCAGATTTCTCCTTAGAGGCTATCTTATTTAGAATTTCTATTGCTGTTAAGAGACACCATGACCAGGGCAAATCTTATAAAGGAAATATTTAATTGGGGTAGTTTGCTAACAGTTTCAGAAGTTCAGTCCATTATCATTTTATCATGGCACATGTGATGCTGGAGAAGTAGCCGAGAGTCCTACATCTTGCAGGCAATAGGGATTGAGACACTGAGTGGTATCCTGAGCACAGGACACCTCAAAGCTCACTCCTACAGTGACACACTTCCTCCCCAACAAAGCCACACCTCCTAATAGTGCCACTTCCTATAAGAATATGAGGGCCAATTACATTCAAATTACTACAGAGGGTGATCAAGATCACTGTTTTTATCCTATTGAACTGCTGAACTGGCTTCTCCAGTGGGTATTACCATGCATCTGATTATGCCTGAGACAGTCCAGATGTGCACCCTGTCCAGATGAAAATGATAAGTCAGTTCTTCTGTCACTTACAAAAATATCCTTCTGTACATACTTTATGTTGTATGTCTGATTTTTGTTAATACAGGCTCTCCCCTTGCAACCCAAGCTGTAATCCTATCTCAGCCCAGTGAACACTGGAATTACAGGCATGTGCCACTCCAGTCTACATGTAACCTTTAATTTATAGTTTCCAAATGAACTTATGCTGTGCATTTGAGTGTGCATGTGTTTCCCCCCAAATGGTGTGTCTTTAGCCTTTAAAGATGCCCTTCTCAATTTATTCTGCACAAATTTCTATCATTAAAGCTAAATCAGAATATATCTCATTGATTCCTTGGCAGAAAGTCCTTGGAGGGTGTAGGGAAGCAAAGAGCCCTTTTTATTATGGAAAATTTCTAATTGGAAGCCAGCTTATTCTCTATTTTCTACTTGGTTAATGAATGGCTGCTGAACGGTGTCAATGTTCCTTTCCCCAAATACACTGTCAACCACTTTCCACTTGATTTGTCCTAAACTGATAGATCCACATGACTGGTAGGAGCATCCTAACCTCAAGTAGAAGCCTTGTCATATTTATAGGGTGTATAGGGGGTTATGGGTTTTTATTTCTCCAGCCAGACTTCTGTTCTTTGTCCTGATTCAGTTGTCCTTGATGCTGCTTTATTTTACAAACTTGGGCTTGTCTTCTTTAAATGCAGAAAAGAAAATCAGTAATTATAGCTCCTGTCTGTGCCTCTGGGCATCCTCCTGTCACTTATCATTGCTTTACTAATGAAGTGACTCTGCTGATACTAACTAGATATCTGACTCAAATGCCCTTTGTGTCTTCTCCTCTAGTGAAATCTCACCCATTCTTGCAGGCTCGTAGTATATATCTTCTCTTCCATGTACCCTCTAGACAGAATTAATTATCACACCATCTGTAGAAAGGCAGTTTTGTTTACTCAGTATGATGTTTTTACCTCTGTCTGTCAGTCTACCAGGTTTCAAGCTCAGATAGGTAAGAAAGATCAGTTCTTGTTTGCCTTTGCTGAACCTACAGAAAGATCTAGTGTGTAAGCCTGATGATTGACTAGTACGTTATAGTAGGAAAATTTTGCTTTGTTTCAAATACATTAGTTCTTATCTATTTTATTAGTTATGATATCATGAATATCTCTTCTCCATAGGAAGGAATACTAAGCAATTTTAGAAGGCAGAGGGTATTGGAAGGAGGCTGTAAACCATTCCATGGGTATCTAACTAATGAGATTTATTCAAATCACATAGTATTTATTTTTCAAGGAAATAGATAATTTTGATTTAAGAACTATTTGACTGAACAAATCTGTCTAGTATCCAAAGAAGCCTTCCATACATTGTTACATTGCTTGTGTGAGCTTTGCAATGGCAGCTTCACCTGACATGACATTTGCAGGGTTCAGGCTGGACCTCAGATGTGGCAGAAGACAAGAAAGATGAATCTAGAAGCTCCCTTTACTGACAGATATTTCAAGACTTTGAACAGTCTCCAAAGTAGTAGGCTGTAGCCAAAGCAAAGTAGGCGAGAGTGCTATCTGATACCTGAAAATCACCCACAAGTGTATCCTTGATTGATGTGACCTACACCTTCCACCCTGTCACTCTCTTATTACCCTCTAAAAGGAGGTTGAGATATAGATCGAACAAGTAGACACAAATGTCATTTATACTTAACCTTTGAACAAGAATCCATGTCTATATGCATATGTCTTCTCCCTGTATGGAAATGTTTAGATCACAATGGTTCTCAATCTGTGGTTGGCACCCCTTTCAGTGGGTTGCTATCAGATATTTAACATTATAATTCATACTAGTAGCAAAATTACAGTTATGAAGTAGCAATGAAATAATTTTATGGCTGAGGTCACGACAACATGAGAAACTGTATCCAAGGGTCACAGCATTAGGAAGATTGAGAACCACTTGTGTAGAAGAAAGGGCCACTAGCTCAGTTGGTTAGAATGTGGAGCTAATAAAAGATTGTCTTAACGACAAACAGAATGTTAAATATAGAGATAAAAATAAAGTGAGTAAATTGACTCTAAATGACAGGGTACATAGTAGTAGACATTCTGAGTCATACAGGGCAGAGCTGTTTACTTTTAACCCATATTTCTTTGGTATCAGACTATTACACACAAAATTTCAATGCTGGATGAAGCAGGCATAGTTCCTGACCCACAAACCTTTGCACCTCACAGGAAAGCCCAAACCTGTGCAAGTTTTAAAGTTCAGGGTGGTCAATGAACCAAAAAGGCGTTTGTGAGCTGACACTAATAGTTCAGTAAGTCTGTTCTGCAAGGAGGGGACAGACGACAAAATGAGGAAGAGCTTTTCAGGTGAAGAGTGGGAAAGACAAAGATGTTCCACAGCAGGTCCCACCATGGCACTTGGCTGCATTGCCTCAGCGATGCTGGTTGTCATTAACAACACGAAGACTTGAGAATTTGACCTATTCTCTCTTCCCACAATTGAAAATTTGATGCCATTCTGTAGATAAGCCCAAGCTATCATCCGGATAAGGCCACATGGAAGGAGGTCAAACACAGTCTGCTGGTCACTGTGTATGAGGACATGGCAGATCACTGAGCCACCAGCCGAAAAAGCCCAAATGAGATTAGCTGAGCTATTCTAGACCCAAAGCATTACCTGACTGATGTAGTCTGTTTTTGTTTTGATATAAGGTTGTTATGCAGCCCATTCAGGACATTAACTCATGATTTTCCTGCCTCAGTCTTCCAAGTTGTGGGATGGTGGAAACACCCAGCTTTGTCATTTATAGTTTTGACCAGCAGGTAGAGGATATGGCCTACTTGCTGAGCTCAGAGGTAATGGAAAAGAAAGATGAACTGAATGGAGTATGCTAAATTATAGAATTTGAAGTGGCTGGGAAACATGTAAAACAGTCATCATACTGATGTTCTAGAATAGTCTAGCTGCAGACGTGTATCTGAGACCTCTTGTAGACACTGTGATTAAAGCCTCAGTAGCTAAACCGCCAACATATAAGGAGAGAGTTAAAAGCCCAAAGAACCCTGGTAATTACTATATAATTTGGGACAAGTAACTCCACATCTCTGAACATGTGTTTTCAGTATCAGAATGGTATGACTTCCACTGACTTACTGAGATGAAGCAAAATGGAAATTTTATTTCGCTTTAGAAAATGCCAATTACCTTCCCTGTCACTGATAATCAATCAAATTACACAAGAATATTTGAGGACATTTTTTGATACCTGATTTCTATTTATTATATTTATGGGTCTGGGAAATGTTTTAGTTATAAGCAATAAAACTAGTATGTTATCTTTTATGTTGGAGAATTTCATGCCTACATTTAGTTTTGATCAAATCCACCCTCATTCTCTCTCAGTTCCTCCACTGTCTACCCATTCCACAGTGTTTTCCCTTCTCAGTTTCATGGTGTTCTTTCTTAAGACCCTTTTAGTCCACTTAGAGCTACCAGCATGCTCACAGATGTAGAACCATCTACTGTAATGTGGGCAGTCTCTCGGGGGCTACACTCCTGAAGAAAACTGGCTCTCCCTCCCTGGCTGCCATTAACTGTCAAGAGCTCCTCAGTAAGAAATGAGACTTTGTTAGCCCCTTTCACATCCATACAGGAATTCTGGCTGGTTTGAGTTTGTGCTGGTCTTATGAATGCAGTCATAACTCCTGTAAGCTCCCGTGTGCAATGGTCCTGTCACATGCATAGTGTCACAGCTGTCATCCACTGCTCTCCTCTCTTGCTGTGTTTCTGTCCCTTCCTCCGTGGTGATCCCATATGAAACACTAAGCATATCTGTAGCCAACATCCTTTCTCGTAGTTCTCTAGGGAAACCAAGGATGTTAATCACACAGGGCTGTCTCCTCGAAGAAGGCAATGAAAACCTGCTTTCTACCCAGAAAGCTAGGTGTGGAATTTGTCAATGACCTGGTGACTTTTGCTGTCTGTAGAGCCAGAGCTCACCCAAATCCCCCATAATGTGTATCCTGTACTCTCCCTCCTTACACCTTTAACTTTACCATTGATTCTCAATTCCTATCCTTGGGGGAGATGTCACATGTACTTCACAGCCTGCTGACTTCTATGCTATGTCAGTCACAGACTATACCAGATCCTAGATCCTTAAGTTATAGAGCCCATCTTTATGGTAGAAGCCACATGGATCTTGAGTTGAGTTTTTATCTAATTATGCCTGATTGTATAGTGGAGATTGTATTACACTAGGAAACTGGTTTTTTCCAAACTGTACTGTGTTTAAATATGCTTACAATAAACTACCTGGTTTCAGACTATTGAAGTTTTTGACCCAGAACTGACTGAGTTGTGTTAAATGGAGCTTTTCTTCTTACCTCTCTCAGATTGTTTTCCTGTTGGTAGTAAGAAACCACCTCCACCCCCATCCACTCACTGACAAATCATCTTCAATCATATACATAGAATTTCCCATGGTGGGGATGCTGTTTAGAAAGCAAGATTTTTGGCTCCACCTTAGTAGAATTTTTGTTTTTGTTTTGTTTTGGGTTTTTTTTGGGGGCGGGGTGCTGGACTAGAAATTGGAAAGTATGCAAATGATAGCCTATGCACTTAGTAAACGCCAAGGATCTGAAAATTCTAAAATTACATTCTAAAAATATAAACCCTTTATCTGTGATTCCTTAATTATATAATGACAAGTGCACCATTTTACATTTACTGGATATCCTGAGAAATGCACATAAAAATGACCACAACGTAATAGCAGTCTTCTGAGCTTTCTGTTGTATTAATTCATGCTCTTTCCACCATCATGTGTACCATGATCACCTCCACTATCACACTGAATATCAGCATTGTTTTGCCCAGAAATGGAAATCCTTGTCCTCCTCCTGAACTGCCAAGAGAACCATCTTTTTATAATCGCACTATAGAACCTGAGCTGTCCCAAGATCCCAAAGCATACTGATATCTTCCTGTTGAAACTCTGCCTCATCATTCAAGCAGCTCTGTGTGTTTTAATAAACAGCCACATATATTTCATGGCATCAGATTCATGAAATAAGTTGCCGATTAAGAATAAATATTGTCTCCCAGCTGCATGAGGGTTCAAACACTTGAAACTGATTGCAGAATGAAAATAAGTCCAATCTGTTCTGGTCTATGAAATGTCAATAGAGACAACTAGGTGATACATCTAATACATGTTTTTCCTACAAATCACAGAGTATAGTGGGAGCAGGATAGCATAGATATAAATCCATATTCCAGGAGAACAAAAGAAGAAGCCTCCACAGATGGCTACCTGCTTCTGAGGTATAACTGACATGAAGAGAACCCCCTGGTGATAACTCCACTTCTGAAAAAAGATCTCTAGTCACAGGGCCCTTCTCTGGGCTTATAGTTTTGAGAAATTGCTTGTTCATAGCACTGGGATGTGGTGTGCAAGGACCCATGGATACACTTCATTCACCATCCCAAGAATATTTTGCCTCTTCTTGGCAGAGGGTAGGCTAAGAATCTATACACACTTGCTAAATGTATCAGTTCAATAACCTCATGCCAGTTCCAGTGACTTCTTCATGCCCTCCATCTCCACCCCCCGCTCCCGTGGATCTGTACAAAGGCTGAATCAGAATGAGCACTGCTGCTTGAAACAAAGAAGAGAAAACATTTCCCAGGGAAGAAAACAAAAACAAACAGGCAAGGACTTCTATGACTCTATGTGGATATTATGGGGGTAGGTTTTCTCTTTCGGCTGTGGCTGAATTTCCTAGCAGGCTATTGATGCTGTTACCATCTGAATACTGGATGATCCACGTACACCGATGCTAAAGAGGATCCTGGGTCCCTGACATTCTTCAGTCTAAGCAATAACCACAGTAGAGGAATGGCGATAACCCAGAGCACCCTATCTCTCCAGGTTCCATTCCTCCCTGGAACATTAGAGACTCTTTTTCTTTTCTTTTTTTTCTCTCTTTCTTTCTTTTTTTTTCTTTCCTTCCCTTTTTCTTTCTTTCTTTCTTTTCTAAAAGAAATCAATAAGTACACATTTTTTTTCCTCATTGCTCATGATGTAATATGAACCCATGTCTCCCAAGGCCTATGGCTTTCCTTCAAACCATTAAGGTGAAAGTCCCTATCACTAACAACAAGTCCTCTTCCATGGAGGTTATCCTGTCTGAGGACAGAGGAAATATCCAGGAATCTCCTAAGGGAAGCAGTTTCAATCTCAGGAGTACTTTTGTAGGTCAGGTGAGAAACAGGAATATTGCTTATATCATGTCTTTTGATAATTTCTTTCTCCCACGTGCCTAACTAAACCTAATTGAAACAGTTTACAGAAATCTCTGGTGGCTGTAGATTTCAAAAACTGAGCATTTAAGGGGGTTAGAAAGACCATCCTCCAATCATTGTAAATTAAATTAAACTCATCAATTTAGTTTACTCCTTTTTGGTTCAAGCCACTATTGGATAAATTGTTCCAATACAGTGTTTGGCAAGTTGTAAACACCGTAGGAATTCTGAGACTCTGAAATGAATGCAAATTTACAAAACATGTAACTAGAAATACAAAATGGTCGTGAGCCTGCTACCTTTGTGACTATAATTATGTGCTGTTGTCAGGAAGACTGATCCTAAACAAGACCAGCCAGCATGCTCACCAGCTCCCCAATGGCATTGTCTAATGATGGCTGGGAACGGTGTAGACACACTATGAGATTATCATAGCCTTGGCCATGGAGCACAGCCAGCTGGTCTTGTCCTCCGATCACACTCAGCCCTGTCATCTGAGCAGACATCTTGGGGTCAGGGTCACATCAAGCCAACCTCTTCCTCACAGGAAGACTTTCCTGAGCCCCACCTAGGGAGCTTCTACCCTCAGTAGAGTGTCCACTCCAGTGTCCAGCCACCTTTCTGTTATCCCTGCCTCGCCTCTGATTCCTGGGGACAGAGGAGAAGATTGGCATGATGTCATGCAATAGGACATAGCTACTGTGTCACAAAGAATGATACCAATGGTCCTTCGACTCTCATAGCAATGGAGACCCAGAGATAAGAGCCTGATCCCTGTCCCAGGCTGCTCCTTGTCCTATGAGAAAGAAAATTCTTGGGAACAAAGCAAAGGAACCAGGTAACCATAGGGCCAGGCAGAGGAAGAAGGAACAGAGCCCCAGAGAAGGTGGCTGAAAGCTATAGTGAGGGCTCAGATCTACACATGCAAATGAGGAAAAGGAATATTATCTACCCCCTAAGATAGCAAAGACAGAGAGAGGGACCATTTGGCTTGGTTAGAGCATGAAAGCAACATATTTAATGCAATGCTTGATACTGAAGTCATAAAGTTTCTTTGACCTGTACGAAGGAGTACCTTCTATGAGGCAGAGTCATATGATGTAGTAAAGCTCCTCCAATCTGGTAAAATTATAACAATCCCCAAACTAAAGTAACTTGATTCTCAGACCTAAAGTAAGTTGTTATTTTCTGATTCTTGCCCTCCTTACACTACAGACCCCAGTCACACACTAACTAGAGAGATGTTTATAGACCTCTGGACATTATTTCACCTTCCACTCCTGTTATTTTACTAACTACACAGACCACAGCCAACCCTAAACCCAGACAGGAAAGGTTTCAGCCCCTTACCCATGTCCCTTTGTCTTCCCTGTAACTAGCCCAAGGTACGAGGAGAATGTGGCTCCGGTTCTTGGACTAGAGACCATCACACTCTGCTGGGATTTTTGAGGAAGCCTGTGCTATCCCTTTGTGCTCACTGCTGACCTTCCAGGTTCACCTGGTACTAACCTAGGTAACAGTCAAACTAATTTGAGCTATACTGATAGATATTTCGGTAGCATCCTCTAAAGTATTGACAACTCTTAGAATAGTGTTTTGCTTTCCTTTGCTTTGTTTCCTAGCCTGTAGGCTTGGACTCTCAGCAGCTATAGCCACTACTGCCATGTCAAATGTAGTCTCTGGTCCAATTTAACGGAGCTATCATTCTGGAATGCAAGAAAACATGGTTTCTCTTCTCTGCGCTCTTCAGTCAACATCCTTTCCCTACCACCACCACCAAACACATACACTCAGATCTCCACATTTTAAAAAATCAACCAACACATAAGAGTAAGTTCAAGGGCTAGAAGTATAATTATAAGCATGGGCCCTTCCTGTATTCCTGGTTAGGGCAGGAATTTATTTTCCAAGGGGATAATACCAGAAGCCATGTTTGGATCCATCCATTCAATCTCACGATCATCCTGACAGCTTTTGAAGTAAGGTCTCTTGGTCTTCACATGTACTCTTTTCAGGCTTACAGCCACAATTCATTTTAAACATGTACAAAATGCCCTAACAATAAATGAAACTCCAGCTGCTCCTGGCTGCTGGCTGCACCCTAGGGACATGGTCAGACATAGGTAATAAAATTCCTGCTGACAGGTTGTCAAAGAATCACTTCTTCTCCTTGTCTGCAAATAAGACAAAGAGCTAATGCAACAAGCCAGTGTGTACATTGAAATAAAACCTTCCTCATTAGAAGTTTGTATTTTAAAGCAATGGAAAGGTCACATATAAAAAAAATACAGCAGGTGTGAAGGATCTCTAGACATCAGTAATTCAAAGGCCACACACTTGAAACAGTTCTGTAAAATGGAAGCAGCCATATTTCATTCTCCAGTTGAAAAATATTTTTGACTCACCAAGGAAAAATGGAAGACATCCTGACAAGACAGCTAACAGGGTAAGCCTGAGATCTTAAGAAGCAATTCCAATTACCTTCAGTCACAAGAGATATCAAATGGAAGTCCCAATTTAGTCCCTGGAAACAGATGAGGGAAAGTTTTGCCCGTGTCCTAATGTTGGGGAAAATATTTACTTGGTAACGCACTAAGAAAGAAAGGATCAGAATGTATACAGACTTCAGAATTAGAAATGTGGAGAGATTTGTGTGGCCTGTCAAAATTTAACAGGGTGACAAAAATTTGCCAGTCTCATATCAAAAAGAAAGCAAATCTTTATGTTCAGTGTTAAGCCATTTTGGTGAAGAGATCAAAAAATATTTCTGAAGTGTTTAAGGACATAGGGTTAGTATGAAGAAAGTTCTTACTACAACTTCTTATGCTGAAAGCTCTAATGCACAGATCTCACTTAAGTGCCTGAACAGGTCAGTGATAAAGCAATAGCAGTAGCAGGTCTGTGATGGTCATTACTCACCAGTAAGCCTACAAGTGCCCATGTCTGCCAAGTTTCTAAGATCCTTATTGGATGTCTTCTATCTCATACAAAATAGACACAGAGAAAGTAAAACACAGAAACATCACATAACTTAAGCAATACACACAGTTAGTGAAAAAAAGTAGAGTTCAGAAGAGTGATTCTGGGGACTATGTACTTAATACAAAGGTGGGAGTAGTAGCAAAGGGATAACACCTGAGCAGACATTTATCTGTATTATCAGGAGTAGAATGTGTCGGAGACTGTGGGGAAATGTAGAATACACCTATTGAAAATTCAGATACATTCTTGGCTGCACTAACCAAGCAGAACACAGTGAACATTGTAGTCTTGAGAACTGAGTGAAGTAGTAATCAGAGGCTGGCGGTAACATGATCCCCAGAGACAGCGGAGGTAGACAGAGATGGCCTTTGGTCAGCATCAATCTCCATTTGTAGAAAAATGGAAAGAACAGGATCTAAGATGATGACGGCTACTTGGATTCCTAGGGAAATGGAGGCCTATAAAGTATTCTCAGAAAATTCCTGAGGAGAGACAGGACCTAAATGCCTACATACTTTGCTTATTAAGCTCTTCTCTAAATTAATTTAACTAATACATAAAGGGCAAGGAATTTACATATTACTAAAATGATGTGTTATTATAATACATGTGTAATGTTTATATCAGGTTTAATACTTCTATCTTTGCAAACATTTGTCTTCTCTTTAGGGTTAAAAACTGTCTCAGGATCTTTTTTCTAGCTTTTTAATAGCCCAGGTCACCCTTCCCATTGGAAACACATCAGAACCACCTTCTTCTAAAACTGAAACTTGACACCCACTGGCCACTCTCCATCTACCCTTTTTCCACCCCATCCCTATTTTCTGGTTACCACCATCCATCTCCCAAGGTCCATGAGGCCAGTATTTTCAGCTTTTGTATCTGAGTGGTAGATATGGTACTTATCTTCTGTGCTTGCCTGAATATAATGATATCCTATTGTTACAAATAAGAGAATGTTCATCTTTTTATGGTTGAACGGCATCTGTTGTGTGTGTACCTTATTCTCTCTTTCTCTTCATCAGTGGATGGATATTTTGGCTGTTTTCAACTTAAGAGTATTGTGAATAGTATTTCAAAAAATGTAGCAGCACAGATATCTCTGGAATTGTGATTCCATTTCCTTTAGATATATACTCAAAGGTAAGATTGCTGAATTATGTGGTAGTTCCAATTTTCCATATTGTCTTCCACAATTCTGTGTTAAATTCTATTTCTTCCAACAGTGAACAAAGAGTCTCTCATGTCTACCTTCTGCCCAGCAATTAAAGAGTAGATTCTTTCTGATATAAGCTATTTTTACTAGAGTAAGTGATGTTGCCTTAATATTTTGATACACATTTATATAATGATTAGTGGTATAAAACAATTTTTCATGTACCTACAAGTCTTCTCTGTGCTCTAGAAAATCTCTATTTAGGGTTGTTGCCCATTTTTAATTAGACTGAGACGTTTTGCTATTGAGTTTTAAAATTTTCTTATCTATCCTAGATATCAACCCCTGACAAATATACAGTCTGAAAATACTTTTTTCCCCAATTCTGTAGATTGTCTTTGAGCTCTGAAGGTTTTCTTTACTGTGCAGAAGATCTGAAGTAAAGCTAAACATTTTAAAACATGTCACATGAGTCCAGAGAAAGAACAGTGGCAGCTGTGATGATGACCATAGATAAAGGCTGGGATTGCTCTTATTTTCCTGAACTGAACAAATCAAAAATTCTCTTGAGTAAAGAAAAGGCAAGCCTCCCCCTGTGAAAACTGAGTAATCCTGGACATCATCCTGTGAAAGTGAAAGCTGAGATATCTGGAAAAGAAAAATCTGCCTATTTTTTCAGGAATGTCTGTAGAACTATGCCAATTAAACTTTGCAGACATCAATCAACTAACATTAACTTGTAGAGACAATTAAAAAATTAAAAATTAAAAAATTTTTAAAAAATTAAAAAATTCTAGCAGTAAATGTACATGAACTGTCTTGTGGGGGTTTATGTGGGTGAGTGCACATTTGCGTGTGGATGTACATGCATGTGTGTATAAAGGTGAGTTTCAAGTCCCTCTCAATATCGCTCCACCTTGGCTATTGTAACAGGGTGTTGTACATGACCTGGTGGGGTTCTCTGCTTTTGCCAGACTGAGTGCTGAGTGTGTGCTAGTGATCCATCTACCTCCACGGTGCTGAGATGACAGGAGTAGGGTGCTAGAGATCCAAGCTCAGGTACTCTTGCTTATACTGTTAGATTGAGTCATCTCTCTAGCCCATGCATTGAAATTTGTTACATCTCTTGTTTAAAAAAAGATATATTATTTATTCATTCATTATCTGTGGATTATTTTTAGCTAAAGAAAGAGATTTCTTTGACGTCGTTTGTATTTCATTGATTTCTATGTAATTAAAGAACTCAGCCAGTTTAGCAAGAAAATAAGAGACTCACCGAAACCTCACTCTAACAGAAAATTTTTAAGATCAAAATAAAATGGCTGGTTATGATTCTCAAACATTAGGCAAATTATGGTTCTTTTGTATGACCCACTGATGTTGTTGCTATATGGAAGCAATTCCCACTTGCCATCCATGTCCTCTGTGGTCTCAACTCTGCTTTCACAGGTCATCTGCTTCCATCCAGAATGCCTTCCTGTTCCTTATGTCTTCAACAGGGAGCTGGTAAAAATTCTCTCCCCGTGGCTTTTCTCTAACTAACACGAGGGAGCTATCACCAAGACAGCGAGGCCTTCACCTACCAGAAAAGGTGATTAGTATAATTTGCCTTAAAATGAGTTAAGAGAAACAACTTCCTTGTGATACATAATCCAGTCTGGTTTTTTTTTTGTTTTGTTTTGTTTTTTGCTTCTGACTCATCACAGGCATTCAAAGCCCAAAACTCCTACTAGAGCTTTCTAGTGACTCCATGTGGCAGATTGAATAAAAAAAATGCCCCATAAGCTTATAGGGACTGGCACTTATCAGGATGTGGGAACTTGGAGTAAATGTGGCCTCGTTGGAAGAAGTGTGTCACTGGGTGCAGGCTTTAAGGTCTCAGATGCTCAAGCCTGGCCAGTGTGTCTCAGTTTCTTATCTTTATAAGAGTTGGCATGGTATCTCTTCATAGCAATAAAACACTAACCAAGGCACTCAGATTTATTTATTTTTAGCTTAAGCTGGAGAGGCTAACGTTACCTTTCTTGTTACAACTTCAAATTTTTAGCTCTTTTATTCTTCCAATTATAAGAAATTGACCCATCAGTTGCTCTTAAAAAAAAATGCCAAGAAGAAAACTAGAGAAATAAGTATAGTAACATTTAGCAAGACTGAAGTAGGTCAAAAAAACTGAGGTCTCGTTCTTGCTTTTAAATAGGTTTTTGTTGTTTGTTTTGGTTTTTGAGACACAGTCCTCACATAACACAGGCTATCCTTGAACTCACTATGTACCTAAGAAACACCTTCAATTCCCAGTTCTCCTACTTCTGTCTCTTAAGTGAAGTATTATGAGTCAGATGTTCACCACTGTGCCCAGTTTTATGCAGTGCAGAGAAGTAAACTTAGGACAACATCATTGACCAACTGAGCTACACTGATGTTTCTACTTAAAATGACAGGACATTTTCATTGTCATATTCACATTAAATCAGATGATGAAGGCTTGGGAGAGTCACTGGTGTGAGGTAGACACTAGAGTCTGAGGTCTACAGATGATGTAAGCAGTGCTGGACAGCGTCATTCAGGAAACCAGAACTTGTGTGGACTGTCCATCATCTACTTTCCACTTGACTCCACCAGGCTCCCACCTTTTTGGATAGTGTTGCCCACACTCAGGGGTGGTCTCCCCCGACATGTTCCTCATGACAATCAACTTTGGAAATGCCCTCACAGAGACACCCAAAAGTGTGCCTGACTAATCTCCCAGGCATTTCCTAAGTTGATGAAGTGAACATCGAAGTTAACTATTACAGATACAATGCTCAGATAAGTATTTTAATGTGAATGGGGGAAACTGATATCAGTAGTGTCTGTAATTATTACAAATTATTGGGTTTTCTTAACATTAAGAGCTACAATAACTGCAAACAGCACAGAATATAATTAAGAAGACACGTATGAAAGATTAATATATTTAATTTTTATGAACACCAAGTAGTAATGGTACACATCTTTAATGTCAGCACTCAGGAGGCTGAGGAGGATCTCTGGGAGTTCGAGGCCAACCTAGTCTACAAAGCAAATTCCAGAACAGCCAAGGCTGCACAGAAATCCTGTCTTAAAAAACCAAATAAAAGAAGAAAGGAAGAAAGAAGGAAAGAAAGAAAGAAAGAAAGAAGCTGTTATATAATTTACTGCTAAATATTAATACTGATATTTAGCAACTTCTATATTCTTCACATTAACTTTTTTCAAGATTCTCTTTTCTTTTTTAATTAAAAAATTATTTATTTTACATATCAACCACAAATACCCCTCTCTTTCCTCCTCCTGCTTCCCTCACAGCTTTCCACCCCTCCTCCATCCCCTTCTCTGAAAGGGTAAGGCCTCTTATAAAGAATCAGCAAAACCTTACACATTCCACTGAGGAAGGACCAAGTGCCCCCCCATCAAGGCTGAGCAAGGTGTCCCACCATAGGTAATAGATTCCAAAAAGCCATCTCATACACCAAGGATAGATCCTGATCCCACAACCAGAGGCCCCTCAAACAGACCAAACTACACAACTGTCTCTCATTTGCAGAGGGCCTAGTCCAGTCCTATGCAGGCTCCACAGCTGTCTGTCTAAACTTGTTGAGTTCCCATGAGCTTAGTTCAGTCATCTCTGTAGATTTCCCCATCATAATCTTGACCTTCTCCCACCCTTGCTCATATAATCCCTCTTGACCTTCTCTTTGACTGGACTCCCAGAGCTCAGCCTAGTGCTTAGCTGTGGATCTCTGCATCTCTTTCCATCGGTTACTGAATGAAAGCTCTATGATGACCGTTATGGCATTCACCAATCTGATATCCAGGGTAGGCCAGTTCAGGCACCTTCTTCACTTTTGCTAGTTGTCTAAACTGGGGCCATCCTTGTGGATTCCTGAAAATTTCCCTAGCACCAGGTTTCTCCCTAACCCCATAATGTCTCCCTCTTTCAAGATACCATTTTCATTGCTCTCCCACTCCATCACTGGTTCAGCTCAACCATCCCCTTCCCTCATGTTCTCATCCCCCTTCCCATCCCCTCTGTTACTCCTTTGCCCCAGTTTTCTCAAGAGATCTTATTTATTTCTCTTCCAAGGGTGATCCATGTGTCCCTCTTAGGGTCCTCCTTGTTAGCTAGCTTCTCTGGAGCTGTGGGTTGTAGTCTGGTTATCTGTTGCTTTATGTGTTTACCTATGAGTGAGTACATACCATGCTTGTCTTTCTGGGTCTCTGGGTTACCACCTTCGAGATAATATTTTCTAGTTCCATTCATCTGCCTGCAAATTTCATTTATCATTATTTTTTACAGCTGAGTAACACTCCATTGTGTATATGTGCCACATTTTCTTTATCCATTCTTTGGTTGAAGAACATCTAGGTGGCTTCCAGGTTCTAACTATTATAAGTAATGCTTCTATGAACATAGTTGAGCAAGTGTCTTGGTAGTATGATTGAGCATTCCTTGAGTATATACCCAAGAGTAATATCATTGGGTCCTGAAGTAAATTAATTCCCCATTTTCTGAGAAGTCACCATCCTGATTTCCTAAGTGGCTGAACAAGTTTGCATTCCCACCAACAGTGGAGTAGTGTTCCCCTTGGTCCTCATCCTCTCTAACATCAATTGTCATCATTCACATTAACTTTTAAAAAGAAAATATCCTAGGTTTGTGTCAAATCATTGACTCTCAGGAATGATGGTGGCAAAACCTAATTGGAGTTGAGGCCAGAGAGTGCAGAAGAAGAGTTAACACATAAAATGTGGATGGTCATTTCAATGTTTTTTCTTCTGAGAAGAAAGCAAAAAGCATAGGCGGTAGTTTGGGAGTAGAGTGGGTCAGAAGGGTTTGTCATCTAAATGAACACATGTGTATGCTGGTGAGAAAAGCTGCTTTCATTTACAAGGCAGCAAAAACTTTTATTGAAATTGACTTCTTTTATCTGATCCTTCCTGAATTTCTTTGCCTAAAATTGGCATCCATTTTTTTAAAAGAAAAAGTTTTAGTCCTTAAAGTTTAATTTGAAATCTAGAAAAGAACTAATAACATCTAACTGGATTTAGTCCCCAAATGATTATGTTAACATTTTGATTTAACAGAGAAAGGTTCTTATTGGCACTTTTAATGATTACAGATTATTAAACCGGATGAATAGACCCAGCATGATGTAAAACTGGTAAGACAAATGTAAGGTGACATCAGTGCATCAAATGCATGTAATCACATGCACTGAAACTCTTAAAGTGTCTACTGCGACATATTCATGTAAAATTTAAGGGACTCCTATATCTTTCATCTTAACTTTTTTGAGGGAAAATATGAGCTTATATAAAAAATGACTATTATTAATTTTAATTATATTGAATATACATCAGAATGTGACTATAGTGCATTTGTCATTGAATCTCTTCTCCTTATTATTATAAATAAAGTCATATTTTTTATCCATGTATCCCCTTGTTCAAACTCCCTTCCTCCTCCCACCCAGGCCAGTCACTCTCTCTTCTCTCCATCACTTTATCTCCTCCCCAGCAAGGGCAGTAGGTCCCAAGGTCCCAGTGTGGCTTAGTTCAGCATCCACTCCCAGCAGATCCACTTTCCTCACTCTAACATCAAGACTGGGTAAGGTGTTCCTCTGGAGGGAGTGGGCTCCAAGGTGCCGGTCCAAGGTGTGTCAGATCCCTTAGTTCAGTGGTGGTAGTTTGCAGCTTGGACATGCTTAGCTTTTTGTTTAAAGTCCACTAATGAGTGAGTACAACCCCTGCTTCTCTTTCTGGGTTTGTGATACCTCACTCAGGAGGACATTCTCCAAATCCATCCATTTGCTTGCAAATTTTAGGATATCATTTTTTTCTTACTGCTGAGTAGTACTCCATTGTGTAGATGTGCCACAGCTTGTTAATCCATTCTTCAGTTGAGGGGCATCTAGGTTGTTTCCAGGTTCTTGCTATGAAGAATAATGCTGCTATGAACATAGTTGAGCTAATGTCTTTGGAGTGTGAATGTTCATCTTTAGGGTATATGCCCAGTAGTGGTATTGCAGTATCCTTGGGGAGATGGATTCCCAGTTTTCTGAGAAACCGGCATACTACATTCCAGAGTAGCTGAACAATCTTACATTCCCACCAACAATGTAGGAGTGTTCCCCTTGCTCTGCAACCTCTCCAGCATAGGCTGTCATCTGTATCTTTAATCATAGCCATTCTGACAGGTGTAAGGTGGTATCTCAAAGTTGTTTTGATTTGCATTTTTCTGATGGCTAAAGATGTCAAACACTTTTTCAAGTGCCTTTCAGCTATTTGTAATTCTTCTGCTGAGAATTCGCTTTTTAGTTCTGAATCCCATTTTTTAATTGGGTTATTCAAGGTTTTGGGCTCTAGTTTCTTGAGTTCTCTATAGATTTTAGGGATCAGTCACTTGTAGGGTTGGTGAAAATCTGTAGGCTGTCATTTTGTCCTATTGACTGTGTCCTTGGCCTTACAGAAGCTTCTCAGTTTCAGGAGGTCCCACTTATTGATCGTTGATTTTAGTGTCTGTGGCACTGTTGTTATATTTAGAAAGTGGTTACCTGTGCCAATTCATTGGAGGGTATTTCCTACTTTCTTTTTTATCAAGTTCAGTATGGCTGGGTTTATGTAGAGGTCTTTGATCCACTTGGATTTGAGTTTTGTGCAGGGTGACAGGCTTGGATCTATTTGCATTTTTCTACACACTACCAACCAGCTATGCCAACACCATTTGTTAAAGATACTATCTTTTTTCCATTGAATATTTTGGGCCTCTTTGTCAAAGATCAGGTGTTCATAGGCTTTGGGGTTAATGCCTGGATCCTCAGTTTGATTCCATTGATCCACAAGTCTGTTTTTATGCCAGTACCAGGCTGTTTTTATTACTGTAGGTCTATAATAACTTGAAGGCAAAGATGATGATGCCTCCTGAGGTTCTTTTGTTGAGCAAAATTGTTTTGGCAATCCTGACTTTCCTGTTATTCCAAATGAAGTTGAGTATTGTTCTATCAAGGTCTGTAAAATATTGTGTTGTGATTTTGATGGGAAGTGCATTGCAACTATAGATTGCTTTGGGTAGAATTGCCATTTTAACTATGTTGATCCTACCTAGTCGTTAAATCTCTTTTCCCAGGTGACTCTGAGATCTGTGTCAACTAAAACTATTATAAGTACCTTCCAGAGTTTTCTTTAGGTAAGTTTGCTCACCCTGCTTTGTCTCCTCCTATTTTCCCAGTAAATGGGACCATGTGGTTGACCTTCAAATGGAGACTATGAAGAGGAAAGAAAGCACAAAGACAAAAGCCTTGATTCTTTCAAGACACTACATAACACCATTTCAGCCTTATGATGACTCATTTATATTTCTGAAATTCAAAAACCAAGGACATTGACTTAAGTTACTATAGTTGATGTTTCCCTCTTGGTCCTGTTACACAGCATAGTATGTGAAGATTCAAAAATGGACAGTTTTTTCATAATGGGATACAGGAGACAGAGGTACTGAAATAATGTTTGATGGATTGTTTTATGGAAAATGAAATGAGAAATAATCATTTGTACGCAACTTGTCTAACATAATCTCTTTATCTCTGGTTTTACCTGTGATCACTAATTTTTAAACTATGATTAGAAAGGTGTCTATACCATCATAAGGCCTATTCTGGGCCATTTGCTCTAAAATACAAATAAGTGTGTTATAAATATGTTTGGATCCAGGATATAAAATAACCATACTACTACTTACTAATAGAATTCAGGTTCTAAGCAGCAGTGAAACTAACTCAGTTTGAGCATCAGGATAGTGGTCCCTTCTCATAATTGTCTTCAAAGAAATTAATTCAGGCTGGACTGGAATGCTGTATCTGACCATTCATATGAGAGGAGAGAGAACATTTCTCACTAGTAATAATGTCTTTCATAAACAAGAAGACTACAGGAAACATAACCCAACAGGAATGTTGATGATCAGGTTCTGTCTTGGTTGGTTTTGTTGCTGTAATAAATGCCACAAGCAAAGGTCATTCAGAAAGGAAAAAGTTTCTTTGACTTCCACATTCTGACCTCTGTCCATTGTAAATGGAATTCAGGTCAGAAGCTCAAGGTAGGAACCTATAGGCAGGAACTAAGGCAAAGGTCATGGAAGAATGCTGCTTGTTACTGGCTTGTTCCTCCTGGCTTGCTCACCTGGTTTTCTTACACTATCAGGGGGTCTAGATTGACAAATAACACTAACTATCATACGTACCTTCCAGAGTTTTTTTGAGCTCCTACTCCCAGTGGACTGGGACCTTCTCTATTGTTAGCAACCAAGAAAATGCACACACAGACTTGCCTATCAGAAGTCTGGTAAGACTTTTCTCATTTCAGATGCCTCTTCTCATTTGGTTCTAACTGTGTCAAGCTGGCACAAAACTTACCAGGACAGATTCTTATAAAGACTATTTGTTGTAATACACTCTGATCAAATAGATAAAGGAGGATAATGTTTCTCAATATTTGTACTTTTCTTTCTGTTCCAGTTTGTTTTCTGTTGCTGTGATAAAATACTCTGACAAAAAGCAATTTGAGGAGGAAAGAGTTTATTTTAGCTTACACATCTGAGATTTCATCATAATACACATTGTGGTGATATGTTACATATTTAATAAAACCTGGAATATCAAGAGATTAACCCACAGTCAAAATCTCGGCAGACATAGCTCCGGGAATTCTGGATCTCTTTGAGTACAAGGCCAAACAGCTGGGATTCAATGGCACACACCTTTAATCCCAGCACAGGAAAAGCTGGGAATGGTGACCTATGCCTTTAATCCCATAATTCCAGAGACAGAGCTCTTTCTGTGTTTCTGTGAGTTTAAGGCTGACTACCAAATAGAGTATCTCATGCCTTTAATCTTAACCTGGATGGGATGCAGCTGGGTGAGCAGGGTTTTTAAGGCAGGCTTAGGAAAACAGCAACAATTAGAAGTGACCATGAGCCAGGCTGAGGAAGCTGGAAGATAGTTGGGTGAGATTTGACTGTGGTATTTCCTCTCTCTGATATTTCAGCCTTCCCCTATATTTGGCTGAGTCTCTTTCATTACAATCAGAATTCATGGTGCACATAAATCTCTTTCCCAACTTAAATAAATGAATGAAAATTTCTATGATTCTACCCAATCGAAATTTCAGAATTCTGGAGATCCCTGTACTTATAGAAACTGTGCCTCTGATCATAAGATATGGCAAAGATTTTTACAAAGGATTTAAATAATGTAACAGCTGTTTCATGGAACATAAGGGCACCAAATATTTATCAAGACTTCCTTTTGTTCATGTGCACATTTATTTAATATCCAGACTTCCCTTGAGTGACAACTTGAAACTTTGTAAATCTCCCATCATTAGAAGTCTAAAGTTGCTTGACAAAGGGTCTGTCTTAGTCAGGGTTTCTGTTGCTGTGGTAAACAGCTTGGGGGAGAGGCAGTATTTTACCTTACAGCTTATAAATCTATCATCCATGGAAGTCAGGGCAGGAAGTCAAGAAGAAATGAAGAGGAAGTAACTGCTATGGAGGCTATAGAGGAATGCTGCTTACTGGCTTACTCTCCATGGCTTGCTAAGCCTGCTCTCTTATATCAGCTAGGACCATCAGCACAGAGGTGACATGATCCACAATGTTCTGAAACTTCCTACACCAGTCACTGATAAAGAAACATGCTCACTACAGATTAGCCTATAGGAAAATCCATGGAAGCATTTTCTCAATTGAGATTCTCTCTTCTCAAGTAACTCTATCTTGTGTCAAGGTGTCATAAAACTATCCAGCACAGAATAGGACCTTATGAGATCTTCCCCACTAGTACATCTGCTGATATTGCCACTGTTCAGGTCTTGTTTATGTAGTCCTTTCTTTGGGACACTTTTTCATAGTAGACATCCTGGTAGTCTGCTTCTTACAGTTTTCTGCCCAATATTCCACAATATCCCCTGAACCATAGATGAAGAAGCTATGATGTAGATGTTTTCACTGGAACTGGGATACCCTCAATCCATTGATCATTACCTTGTGTCCAGTGCTGGTGTTCTGTGATGGTCTCCATTTATCTGTGGGTATAAGATTTAGAATGTAGTAAGGAATTATACTGGCATGTCAAATTAGCAGTATTAATTCCAATTAGACCACCATATGTGAGTACCACTTTATGAATATCATGCTCGGGTGTTTGTTGTTGTATAGTTCATAGTATTCCTGCTGTGTAGGACAATTAACTGCTTCCCTCTTTTGACAGTTTACATAGTACCTTCTAGTAACATGGAAGCTGGACCACAGGAAGGATGCCTTCAGACTGACTTTCTCTGATGCTCAAATTCTGAGCATACTGTGTTATAGTAGTTCATTGGGATGAAACTCAAATTTACTACTTGAATGCAAACAACCAGTATTTTTCACATGGTTAATGTTTTTCCGTGAAAGCTGCAGAAGCAGCATTACATGTAAAGTTTGCATTAGGTTTTACAATAGCAAAAAAGAGATAGAGAGGAGATGAAAAGATAGAGGGGGGAGGGGGGAAAGGATTCCAGATTCCACTAACAACACTTTCAGTGGAATACCTAGAGCTTAAATGAGAATTGGAATACTAATCTGGACCCTGAGAAAGAAACTCAATCATGTGCCTTTTATCTTACCTTCTTTCTTTCTTTTTATAATACCTAATATTGGACCTAGGCAGATGGGTCAGTCTACAAACATGAAACCCTGAGTTTGAGTTCCCAGAACTTATATTAAAAAATGCCAGGGTATATGCACATGGGTATTCAGCTTGCTTGCTTGCTTTCTCTCTTTCTTTCTTTTCTCTTTTTTCTGCTTTTCTTTTTTGTATTCAGCTGGATTTCTCCATTTCTGTTTGCTTCATTACTTGTTTTGTGAATATGACTAGTTGTCTCAAGTGCAGTGACCTCACAACACTGATGGACTGTAACCTGAAATTGTGAGCCAAAAAGACCCTTTCTCCCTTAAAAAAAAAATGACAAGGCAATGTGTATTTATAACACTAGCCTTGGAGAGATGGTGAGGAAGAGACAGACAGATTCTTGCAGCTCATTGACCAGTCAACCCAACCAAATCTCACAGGTTCAGTGAGATACAGTCTCAGAAAATAAAGGTGTTAGCAGCTTAAGAAGGACACACAACCTCGATCTGGGTTCTGCATGAGCATGATCACTTATGTGTGCACTTGCAAATACATATATGTACATGCACAGACCTTACACATACATAACACAACACACACATGAATAAAATAAAATGCCTAATGCTAATGATACATTATATACACTATTTAAAGTAAATAACATTAAAAATATAGTATAATTTAAATTATATAGAGTATATGTGCATGTTTGACCCAGTTCGAAATAGAAAGCATCTACCCACCAGTTATGCGTATTCTGTGAAACAGAATATCTTAAAATTTAAGCACATGGGAGCACCAAGTGTACAGATGACACCAAAACTTAAAGCTGCTCTAGATTATGGAAATGAACTCCAACTCTATGAATGAGCTCCTCCTTCATATAGGAAAGGAGAGCAATATGTTTCACTAAAGACAACAGATGCCAGAGGCCAAAATAGCTACATTCCCAAGGGAGATCTCCCTGTGTGATCAGCAGATGGTGAAAGATTTCCCCAAAATGCAGCTTTTGCACTAGTCCCTGAAAAAAAAAAAAAAAAAGTAAAATCTAGGTAAGTGAAAAAAGTTACAAGGTATTTCAGGTGATGGGAACTGTGTGGTCAAAAATGGTCAGGCATGAAAAGGCAAGGATATGCAGAGTACCTCCACTGAACAGTCTGTCCAATTAGACTGAAGAGGCATTCAATGGCAAAATGTAAAGGACAAATAACTAAACCCCAGAGCATTAATCTAAAATGTTTAGCTGATAATAAAATTCTCAATTTTTTAAAGGAACAGAATTCTTAAATGGAAAATTGTTTTGTCACTGATAACACTTAACATTGCCAGTGCAAGGCAATTGAAAAAAGTAGGTTGATTTCATTGGTGATGGAAGTGTGTCTAAATTCTTCAGATAATGAGTCTCCACTGCCAGAGCACAAGGATGCAAAGATGCCTGCTACCTTGCCCTAGGTACCCAATCTTGGATTAGGAAGTGTTAGACCAACTATTCTTGTGAAATATGATGCCCAGGGTTGAAGAGATGGCTCAGGGCTCAGTCAATAAAGTGCTTGCTGAACAATCATGAAGATATGACATTAAATCCTCAGCATCTGTGATTCAACAGTTAAGAGCACCCATTGCTCTTGCAGAGGGTCCAAGTTATGTTCCCAGCACCCACATCAAGGGACTTACAATCACCCCTAATGCCAGTACCAGGGTATCTGTTATCCATTTCTGGCCCCTGTAGGTACTAGCACTCATATGCCCATGTATAGATAGACAGGCTGGCACACATGCACTAGTGCATACCACACACACACATCACAATTAAAAATAAAATATATATATAATTTTGAAAGCCAAGTGTGGCAGTGCAGGCCTGTAATACCAGCACTGGGTAAACGAGGACAAGTTTGCTGGTCAGCCAGTCTAGCTCAATCTGAGAGCACCAGATACAATGGGGGACAGTCTTCAAACAAATAAATATATAAGGCCTATAAGTCTGTCTGTCTTAGATATGATTTCTAAATGCTTCAATAAAACATCATGACCAAAAAGCAAGTTTGAGAGGAAAGTGTTTATTTGGCTTACAACTTCACATCACTGCTTAGCACTAAAGGAACTCAAGACAGGAACTCAAACAGAACAGGAACCTGGAGGCAGAAGCTGGTATAAAGGCCATGGAGGGTTCAGCTTACTGGTTTGCTCCTCATGGTGTAGTCAGCCTGCTGTCTTATAGATCCCAAGACTACCAGCCTAGGGATGGCACCACCCACAATGGGCTTTGCTTTCCCTCATCAGTCAATCACTCATTAAGAAGATAGCTTACAGGCATGCCTCCAACTTGATCTTAAAGGGACATTTCCTTAATTGAGGCTTCCTCCTCTCAGGTGACATTAGCTTGTGCCAAGTTGACATAAAACTATCCAGCATACTATCCATCCATCCATCTATCCTTCCATCCATCTATCTATATCTACCTACCTACCTACATATTTATCTATCTGTATGTCTATCTTTATAGTATTTGTTTCCTGAGCATAGGCTAAGTATGCCACATACATTATCTCCCTTAATTTTCAAACACTCCTGTAATTAATTACTGTCACCCTCACTTTCTAGATTAGAAAATTCATTGGCTTGCCCAAGTTCACACTGCCGGTGAGTATGGAAATAAAGCCAAAAGCAAGTATTTCTGGAGTGAAACTGCATGTTCTTAACCAGTTTTCCTGGTGTTCTCATCAGTAATTAGTAGTTTTGTGTTCTGAAGCTGCCTTTGGTCCTGGATTTTCCTTGTGCATTCTATGCTGCCACCATCTGGTCTCTTGTCAAAAGTTCAGGCTTTTCCTAAGCAGTTATTTTCAGTCTCATTGAAATTTGCAATCCATGTGCATAACTTAAAAATCTGAGATCTTATCGTTATCCTCCTCAATATTCATATGCAATGTATGAGAGACACTCAGAGATTTGAATGGAAATTAACTCAGTAACCAAATTGTGCTAGCTGGAGAAAAATTCTAAACCAATCCACCACTGTGTGAAAACGCTGTTGAGCCGGGCAAGTCAGTTCTGCATTCAGAGACTAGAGGAAGTTTGAAGCACATCCCCTTCCAGTGATTAAGAAAAAAAAAGATAGAATTAGAAAGGAGAGGAGAGAGCAGCTGTAAAGGAAAAGCATGCTCTAATGTCAGGGGAAGACATTCACAGGGTCAGGGAGGAACCAGCAAATATTTAGTCCTTAGTCATTCACTAGTAGAAGGCTGAGAGCCACAACCTTGTGAAAAATAAAACACACTCGTAGGTCTTTTGCCAATGCCTCACTGACATGGGGTTTCTTCTGCTGACCTTCACCTACCAAGTCCTTGAGTGTATTAAACATGGTTTTCTCTATGTAGGAGTTAAAGGCTTGACCGAAGCATGTTTGAGTTCTATGGTAAAGTGAGGGAATATCTGGTATAGAATGAGCAAAGGTCAGGAGTTACAAGCTCTACATTCTGGTCTGATCTCTCTACTCTCCATGTCTTCATGGCCTTGAAGTCTGTTGGCCTCTCGATACCATGCAGTTCACATACCTTAAATCCTTTGTTTGAGAGCAGAACTTTAACATACATTTAGATTCTTAGAATAATGAGGATGGAAGAGCAGGTGTTCAGTGCCTGCCCAGCTTCTATGTACTAAATATGCTACTTCAAATTTATTGTTTTGGCTCAATTAGGAAGACTGCTTGAGTTCAAGGCCAACCTGGGCTGCAGAGTGAGACCATTGTTCCAAACAAACAATGAAAAAAAAATCACCAAATCTGTCATTCATCTAATTACCTTTCACAAGAACACTATAAAGTAGAGATGTAGCCCTACCCTAACACTACATGACAGATACCACTCTACATGGTCTAACCCAATAATCCTGTGTACACACTAAAGAGGTAGGAACTATCACTGCTGAGTAGCATGCAAGATCAGACAGCAGTTTGGAGCTGTCAGACCTGGTTCCAGAAGCTACCAACCAACACCACATTCTAACTCCTGTTCAACACATGGGTACCTCCCCACGCATCTTCTATGCATAGGTGCACATGTGTGCACACATAATACTTTTTTTATTTCTTACTTAACAGTGGAGTCACAGAAGGAGGAGGTTCAGAGTTCATATAATCCAAGGCACAATAATGGCTCAGCACCCATTGTAACCCTCCTCTTCTATTTACCTGACAGGAATTAAGTTTCACACAAGATGACAAAGAAACTACTGTGAAGCTTCTCCTACTAGGGTCTAGAACTCATCAAACCCCTTGGAAGACAGGAGGTTTGTCTTGGAGTTCCTATAATGATAGCTGTTAATGTTCCAGGTAGCCAGGGTTACACAGAAGAAACCATGACAGACTGGGTAGTTGACACTAAGGAAATATGTTTTCTCATAATCCCAGTGGTTTGAAGTCTGAGGTCTATATGTTGGTAAGATTGGTTGCTTCTCTTCAGGCTTCCCCTGCCTGGTAGATTGCCATCTTCTCTATGTTTTCTGGGGATCTTTCTTCTGCATGTCTATCATATTCTCTTAGGAATATTGTTGTTGAACTACCCATAAAGCCAGATCCAGGGCATCCATCATCTTTTTCTGGCCTCTACAGGCACCAGGCCCTCACACAGTGCTCCTCCATATTAGTAAGCAAAACACTTTCCTACATAAAATAAAAATAAGTAAGTCTTTAAAAATAATTGACCCTATGATCTACAGTTTGAATATATCTGTTGGTTGGGATTATAGAAAGTTTTGTTCAAAGGAAGCTGATTCTAATTGCTTTGTTTCTTCTTGTAATCATATGCATGATTACTCCCACATTAAAAATAAGATTTCTTAAGCAAACAGCATTATTATTTTGTCTAGAATATCCTAGCAACATACTGAGAAGATCCATGTATCAATATATTCAAACACTTAGAATAAATTTGTTTTTTAAAATAAATAAGACTTACTCAGTAATCAGTTTTTTAATTAATTCAATATCCATGCTTATAATTACCAATTTTATACATTTAGTACAAATGAACTTCTAGAGAAAATTGTATCAAGTTGCAATTATAAGTCTAGTATATTTATATTTCATTACCTTTCATGATGAATACTCAAAAGAATAATAAACAATTCTTCATAAAGTAAACTTTACCTTAATGATTAGAACAAGATAATAGAAATACTCTTTATTATAGAGCTCAATACAGACCTAGCTGTGGATTTTGGACTCTGTTTTATTTCTTTCCACAGCTTCCTAAAAATAATAAGCACCTAAATAAACATGAGATGACTTGCTTGCTCCTGGAGATAGCCCCAGCATCTTCAAGAACAGTGAGATAATACTACAGCATAATTATTAAGTAGGGTGGAAATCTTGTCTAAAATGTTCTGTCATGTCATAGATTTACTCCACTCCCTTTACTGAAGCTAGAGACAAAAGTCACCCTATTCAAAAGAATATTAGCTCAAAATCTCTTGTTAGTGTCTACTTTGAGTGAAGTGTGGTTAGGTCAAGCACATTCTAGGCCAATGTTTCCTAGAACAATTGGTCTTCAATCCATGCTGAAAATCAAGGGCATCAAATTAGGCAGCACAGATAATTATTGTCCCTGAGAGGAAATAAAGTAGTAAAAGATTCTTTGGGCTTAGAACCAAATAATACTATATGGATAAAGAGTTTCAAAGGATGAGTCAACAACAGCATTCCCACTGTTCTAAGAATAAGCTAATTGTGAATTACTAAAAATACTATTTTAATGTTTTAGGTTCCCTTTTAAGGATCAATTAAGAAAGATACATGTATAAGAAAAGATAAACTAAGCACACATGCAAAACATTGTATCTCTCAAAATGCAAAGGTCTTATATCCCCACCAATGTATTAAGTCACCAAATTACATTAATTATGATTATAGCTGAGCCACAATTATACAATAGAGAAAACAAATTTTTAGATATTTTGTTTCAAATAAAAATTCTTTGAGCAAGTTACAAATGATTGCTAGTAAATGAAAATGTAAATGTTTGATGTGGAGAATTATATCACATTATTTCATGAGCCACTGGCAAAACATTTGCTCCTCATTAAAAACTGCCCCTGTGCCATGGTTATTTGACATTTGGGACTGAGTATTGGAAGTGGTTATTATTCACCATATTAAATTTTTTTATTGTTTTCTGTATTTCTCATTGCTACTTTTGCCACCTAGAAATGCCATGGATGCTTTTCACTTCTTCTTAAATCTCTATATTGCATCACTTGAGATCCTCCAGCATTTAATCTTAATGGACAGTGTGATGATACTTTTAGAACCTTGCATTTTTAAGTTCTGCATGATGAATTATTATAGACTATAAATTATACTATGAGGCTTTAAACACTCATTCAGTTTAGAGATTTCTTTTTTATTTAATTTTTTTTCTTATATCCACCACTACTCCCTCATTCTCCTGCCTCCAGTTCTCCCTCAGCCTTCCCCACCCCATCCCCCATTCATTCTGCAGGGGAAGGCAAGGGCCCTCCTCCAGCATCAAGACTGAGTAAGCTGTTCCTCTGTAGGGAATAGGTTCTGAGCAGCCAGTACATGCACCAGGAATACACTCTGGTCCTACTGCAAGAAGCTCCACAAACTGCCCATCGTTCAACTGTCATCTACATTTAGAGAGTTTAGTTCCATCCATGAAGGTTCCTCAGCTGTCATTTCAGAATCAGAGAGCTCCCCATAGCTGGGGTCAGCCATCTCTGTGGGTCTCTTCCTCATGATCTTGATCCCTTTGCTCTTATACTCTCTCCTCCCTCTCTTCAGCTGGACTGGGAGTTCAACCCAGCCCAGTGCTTAATTATGAATCTCTGCTTCTTCCTCCATCAGTTGCTGGATGAATGTTCTGTAATGACAATTAGGGTGGTCATTCATTTGACTATAGGGGAAGAACAGTTTAGGTACCCTCTCCACTATTGCTTGGAGTCCTAGCTGGTGCGTTTTTGGGTGTTTTTCTAGCACCAGGTTTCTCCAGATAGAATCTCCACAATGGCTCCTTCTATCAAGATATCTATTTCTTTGTTCTCCTTCTCCATTGCTTCTCCCATTCAACTATCCTATTCTCTCATGTTCCCTTCTCACCTCCCTTTGCTCCCCAGCACCATGATCCCCATTTACTCAGGACATCTCTATTTGTCCTTTCAAGGGGGATCCATGGGTGTCTCTTTTAAGTTCTTCCTGTTACCTAGCTGCTCAGGGCTTGTGAACTGTAACCTGGTTATACTTTGCTTTACATCTAAAGTCTACTTATGAGTGAATACATACCTTGTCTATCTTTCTGGGTCTGTGTTTCCCAATTTAGAGATTTCTTTTTCAAAAGACGGTGTCTTGGGGTTTTATTTGCTTTGGTTTGGTTTTTTGTTTTGTTTTGTTTTGTTTTGTTACATGATCCATCATGACTAAAGGGAAACTGAGAAGGAAAGGGTTAATTTGATTTAGAGGTTGCAGTCCACCATGCAGAGAAATCAAAAAAAAAAACAATATGGAATTAGAAACTTAGCAGAAAACACCAAGGAATACTACTTGCTGCTGACTTTCTGTGACTTGTTCAGCTTGCTTTCTTTATATAATGCAGAGTCACCTGTGCAGGAGTAGGACTGCCCATAGTTGGATGGACCCTCTGACATCAATCATTAATCGAGAAAATGTCCCCCACCCCAGATCTGAACATCTAAACATAGGCCAGTTTTCTTTCTTTTATATATATATTGTCTTTCTTTTCTTTATTATGAATAAAGTCACATTTTCTATCCGTTTATATCCTTGTTCAAGGTTCCTTCCCCCTCCAACCCTTTCCAGTCACTCTCTCGTCTCCACATCTCCCCATCTCCTCCCCAGCAAGGGCAGAAGATCCCAAGGTTCCAATATGGCTTAGTTCAGCATCCACTCCTGGCAGATCCAGTTTCCTCACCCCAACATCAAGACTGAGTCAAGTGTTTCTCTATAGGGAGTGGGATCCATGGTGTCAGTCCAAGGTTTTTCAGATCCCAAGCTGTTCAGTGGTTGTGCTTTGCAGCTTAGACATGCTTTGCTTTTGGCTTTTTTGTTTAGAGTCCACTAATGAGTGAGTACATCCCCTGCTTATCTTTCTGGGTTTGAGATACCTTGCTCAGGAGGATATTCTCCAAGTCCATTCATTTACCTGCAAATTTTAGGATATCATTTTTTCTTACTGCTGAGTAGTACTCCATTGTGTAGATGTACCACAGTTTGTTAATCCATTCTTCAGTTGAGGGGCATCTAGGTTGTTTCCAGGTTCTTGCTATGACGAATAATGCTGCTATGAACAGAGTTGAGCCTTTGGAGTGGGGATGTGCATCTTTAGGGTATATGCCCAATAGTGGTATTGCTGGATAACATAGGCCAATTTTCTGAGGTCAATTACACAGCTGAGGGACCCCAATTTGTATCAAGTTGACAAGAAAGACAGAGAAGGAGGAAGAAACAAAGAGAAAGAAAGAGAGAGAGAAAGAAAGAAGGAAAGACAAGTCACCAGCCCAAGAGACAATCCTTCAGGTTCCCTTACAGATAAACAGGAAGTTCCCATCCCCCATGTGAAACAAAGAACTCAGAAAACAGCCACCTATAGTTTGTAAATTAGGAATTGACATGAACATAGTTCATTTTTTACTTTTTCTAGATCTTAAACATATTTCTCTTCAGCTGTAGCAATAGCTTTGAGCTCTCCCATAACCAATCCATTTCTTCTGCTTTATTAAAAAAAAGGAAAATGAACAAGGTTGTGCTTGCTAACTCAGTAACTTTATATGTTTTCAGAACAAGCTGTTGCTGCAACCTTAGTCTCAGATAACACAGTGAACTGACTTCCAAGAAGCTGCTCTTTGAAAATTAAAAAATTAAAAGCACCTTGAAACATTTGCTTCCATCCACCAGGAAAGCCACCTGAGTACCTGCCCTGGCACATGCTAAGGTCAAGAGTATCAATTGCTCCCGTAGAGGAAACTTGCCCCTTTTCCGGACTCAGTCTTGATCATTGACTGACTTGACAAATCACACAGTGGTCCACTGAAGGAAGGATCCTTGTCTCTTCAACTTTTTAGTTTTTCCCCTCCACACAGAGACAATATGAAAGTTCGAAATGACTGGTCCCTTTTTCTCCGCTAGATTACTAATTTTCTAAAGTGACACTACTGTATTGATGTTATTCGGTCTTTTATGTATGCTTCCACTTCTGGGTTCAGCCACCACCCTAAGAGTTCTGAAATACTATTTATCTTGCAAATTCAATGGATTTTTTTCTACTGGTCATCTGTCTCAGTCTTGGGTCAGTTTGATATAACAATCTTTGCCCATTGCTTTCCTCTTCCTGTTTTTCTCTTTCCACTCATTCTTGTTCTGCTATTCCTCAGTAAGTGGCTGGCATATATGCATACATGGTTAGAATGTAAGAATGTTCTACCTTCATAGAAATCTGTTTATAGATTGGACTCTTAGCCAGGCATGGTGGTGCATGCCTTTAATCTCTGTACTGGGAATGCAGAAAGGCAAGTGGATCTCTGAGAGTTTGAGATCAATCTGGTCTACAGGGTGAATTTCAGGACATTTAGAGCTATGTAGAGAAACCCTGTCTCAAGCAAAGAAGGAGAAAGTAGAGAATTTTGCCCCTCAAAATTCACACATTCAAAACCTATCTTCAAAGTAATAATATCAAAAAGTAAAGCCTTCATGAGAGGAGTGGGTCATGAGAGTTCTGTCCTCATGAATGGAAGTGTTTACCTTAGAAGGGGGCTCCCTTACCTGCTCTGGCATGCGAAGACATTGACACAAGGTACCTTCTGTAAAACAGGGAGTTCCAGCTAAACACGACCTCTACTGGGACCTTGATCTCAGGCTTCTCCCTCTCTAAAACTGTGATCAGTGCAGTTTTGTTGTTTATAAATCAACCAGTCTATGGCATTTTGTTATAGTAGATGAGTAAGAATTAAACAACCACTTAATATACTTAATTTCTGAGTTTCATTTTTCTTTATCTATTAGTTGGTTATAATATTATTACCATTTCTAGGCCTATATGAGAAGACTCAAGTAGTGTTTAAAACACATTTATTGAGGTCTGGCAAGATAGAGCAGCAGGTAAAGTCACTTGCCACCAAGCCTAACCACCAAAGTTCCACCCTGGGTTGCAAATAGTGGAAGAAGAGAATCAATCAAGACACACACACACACACACACACACACACACACACACACACTTGTAATTTTAAAAATTAAGAGATTTATCACGGAACTAGAGAGCTGGATTAGCAGTTAAGAGCACTTGCTACTCTTCCCGGGGACCAAGGTTCAGGTCCTGACACTCACCTCTGGCAACTCCAGTGGCTCCAACATCCTCTCCTGGCCTCTGCATGCACTTCTAAGCACAGTACCCCTCATCTCCACATCCCCATACACATACAAATATGCATAATTTTTAAAGACATCAAATTCACAGCATAGCTTTCTCAATAAATGTTACTATTACTTCTAGCTTCAGTGTCCTTTGGTGAGCAAAACTGAAAACAGGCCTGCAATAGAGAGCTTGACCAAAGTGTGGCCAAGAGACATTTGTATTTTAATTTGCTTGAACAAAATAGGAAACACTGAAAAAGATCTTTCCTTTCTGAGGAAGGCAGGTTATACCCTATAGGATAAATAAACCCTAGGTTTTGTAAAAAGGGTTATCAGACCAGAGTGACACCCACTCATTTATCCATTTATTGTCTAAAGTTAATTTTGTGTTGTAGCAGCAGCACCCCAGAGCAACACCCATTTATTTATTTGTTTCTTGTCTACAGCTAATTTTGAGTTTCAGCAGTAATACTTAGAAATCGTGAAAGGAACTACATGGCCTGTAAAGCCTGAAATACATTGGAGAGAAAGTCTGCTGGCCCTTAGTCTAGTCCAATCCTTTCATTTTCCTGATGAGAAAAAGCTAATTTTGAGTTTCAGCAGTAATACTTAGAAATCGTGAAAGAAACTACATGGCCTGTAAAGCCTGAAATACATTGGAGAGAAAGTCTGCTGGCCCTTAGTCTAGTCCAATCCTTTCATTTTCCTGATGAGAAAATTAAACACAATCATTCATATCAGAATGTGGCAAAGAAAATTTCCTAATAAATCATCTTTGCTAATGTACAGAAAATTCATCTGCATGGCAACTATTTACTGATATAAATAAAACCTGCCTCATTAGCTGGTTTTGTTCTCTTCCTGGCACAAACACAGTTTCTGGGAGCCCCCACAGAACATGGAGTTTTATTCTGACACTGTGAATCTAGTACTCAGTGCAGAAAGAAAGCAATTCCCATTAGGACCGGCAAAATTTGAGGTTAAAAAAGAGACAGAGTATACTCAAGCCAAGAGTTCAATTTTACTTAATACACAGAGAAGTGCAGGCTTCTAATTTCAACAGGATGGGTACGTACATTAAAGGCTGCAGAACCCCCGCTGTCATGCAGAGATAGAGTCTAAGAACCAAAATTTCTCTCTCTCTCTCTCTCTCTCTCTCTCTCTCTCTCTCTCTCTCTCTCTCTCTCTCTCCTGTGATGGCTTACTTAGGTATATATCTTGGAAGGAGCAATGTGGCTTTAGAGATGTTACAAGGCTGTCATTTCCCAGTGACTTGGTGCAAAGGTTAATTGCAGTCCATGAGACTAACCAAGCGCAGGAAGAGGGTGGGCCCAGAATTTTAATCAGTGGCCTCGGAGGCTTATCAGTGGATTTTGCACAAAGAGAAACACTTCAGGGTGGAAGCTTTGGTTTGCTCTGATTAGTTTCACATTCTTTCCTAATACAGCGTGAATTCTGAAAATAGATGCCGCCCTTCGGGCTCTGGGCAGTGAAGTTAAACCTTCTAGAACAGTGAGTGAGTCCCCTCTTCCAGCAGTGGAATGCACCAGACAGGGGCAAGGAAAATGCCATTTCTCTAAGGGGAAAACCAGCACTGTTTTATTTGATATCACAAAGAATGCCATTAATTCAATGCTGCATAAATTGTGCAAAATGTTTGGGGGATACACAACCGATCTTTATGCAGTCAGAAAATTCCATATTATCCCCAGAGTGTGGCTCGTTCTTCATTACAGGCAGGTCTTTCAGGACAGCAAGGTGGAGCTCTTTAAAATGTATTCCCCATCTTTGTATCTGGCATGGTGAGCCAGCACTTGTGAGTGTCTCACTCAGGCATTCATTCTTCAACAAGCTTCCTATAGAGTTGAGGGCTGTGGGTTCATGGGACAGGAAATCGGTACCGTGCTTCGACTCTGCCACTGTCTACCTGTGACTTTCTGAGATTCATTTTTATGTTTTCCTTGAAGTAAGTGCAATGTACTATATTTTGACAAACAACATGAATGAATTTTGAGAATTAAGAAGGGAGAGCCTGAGGTGTCACACCAGAGAAAGATACAGTGAACCGGGGGATTCATACACTGAGCTTAGATGCACAGATATGGCAGGTGATCACATTATTTGAGAACACCGCTACCTTTTTAAAGACATACTCAAAGATAGGGATTTTAATTTTTGTAAAATATTATCCCTACCTTCCCCTTATATATTTGATAGGGTAGATTACAGTCTACTATGCATTTTACATGAGAATGAAGAGACATCTCAGGAACAGCTAATTTACCAACGGTTCATTCCAGTCCTCCCAGCCCAATATAATCTGCGCAATTAACATGTCTCTGGGGCAAAGCTTGAGCTGCCCTAGATGAGAAGCCATCTAAGCATTTGAATGTTGCTACAAACTAAACTAATGAATATTTGATTCTTGCCAGCTGCTTCATAACCCTCCTCCTGCCTAAAAGCCTTGAGATTACAAAGTCCAATTTGGCTTTCTCTGGGGATTTGCGTCCACATGCACAACAGCCAAATCTCTCTGGTGTTTTACTAACAACCACAACAATGAAAAAAGACAGTCAAGGCAGCTGTAATAGGAGTCACTTCTAAAAGATAAAACCAGAAGTTCATTAATTTTTCTTCTGCAAAAACATGCAGTTCAAAACTGCCCTTGCTCTGCAGTCTCTTTAAGACTACAGTAAGTGAGGTCCAGATGAATGCCGGGAGTGGAGGAAGTCACAGGAGGATTGGGGGCTGAAAAGGCTGGGAGGCATCTTAGGCAGATAAGACATACTTTATTAAGGCAGATAGTGGCAGGTACCCAGACACACATAGGCCACAGGCAGGAGGCACAGACCCACATGCACATCACCAAATAGAAATCACACAGGCAGGCTGGCTCTGGCCTCTGACCTGAACTCAAGACCACAGTTAAACAAACCCCAAAAAAGATGGTGACAGATTACACCCTCATTTACTTTTGAGTTCCCCAGACATCTGTTATCAACCATTTTGTGCTAATTCCTAGCCCCTGCCCCCATTCCAGATGTCTCCAATGTATCTTGGTCTATGCTGAATATCAGTGTCAGCACCATGTTGTCTACACCTGACTGGCCATATGGCCATCTGTTTCCTACACATAGCTTCATTCACCAAGAAACTAGGGGACCACCAAAATTAAAGTAGATGTTTTGGGAAGAAATACATTCAGTATAAGAAAGTGTCAGATTAAATGATAAACCTAAACCCACTAGTAATAATAAAATATTTGATTATGTAACTGATTAAGAAATTTGAGTGTACCACCTAATTTAATCCTAATGGTAATTTTCCAAAAGGAATAGCTTTGTGTCCACTCTCCTATGAGGAAAATGAAAATGACCTTCAACATAGAGCGTGTACCACCATATGAGTAACTTTTTCTCTTTCCTTCAAGATTAACTTTTCTTGATTTGACAAATGTCTTGATTATGACAACTTACCTAGTTGGTGAAGGGTCTTTATAGATAATCAGCTGATAAGGGGAAAGTTGATTTTTGGTTCACAATGTCAGCGCTTTCTGTCCATTGTTGCTTCCTTAGCCCACTTGCTCTGTCCTTAGCACAGTCTGTTGTGATAAAGCAAGTGGCAAAGGAAGCCTGTCCACCTCGTGGCAACCAAGAAGTAAAATAGACACAGAAAGGATCCACAGCTCCTTTCAGAGAATGGCCCTGGTGGTCTAACCCCCTCCATTGGGCCCTAGAGGCACCTTGTAAAGGTATACCACCTCCCAATAATTATGTCAGCTAAGCACCACGCCTTGATCATGCAAACTTAGAGAACCTTTCCAGAGTCAAGCTACAGCACTTGGCTCTGAGTATCACAATTTTGATAACTACAATAATAACAATATCTCACAGCTTGATGTCTCTATGAACAATTGTTATTTTGATTTAGTGAAATTTCTTGTTAGCCATTATTATTATATCTCTTTAACATCTAGAGATCAATGTCAACTGGAAGGCTGTGCCTTTAAGTTGCATAGTAAGGTACTCACCAGATATTAAATGATGCAATAAATGAAAACCTCAGAACTCACAGGACTTACTATGTGTTTAAAACACAAACTCATTTTTTTCTTTTAAAGGACAGTCACCAGCACCATTCTTATGCCAGCCATTCAAATTATCAGCTCCTCACACATTAACTTTCAACTGTCAGTAATTACAAAGCCATAGCTTATAAATGTATTTTTCTTTTTGTTTGTAAAGTTGGAGGAACCCTATAAGGCCAACTTTGCTTTTTATAACAGTTGAAAATTTGGGTTTCCAGGGCCCATGCTTGGGTAGAATAACTCACTAGAAAAGGTCAAAGAACTCTATTTTACTCTCAACTGTAGTACAGAATACAAATCTGGTGAAGCTAATATCAAGGCAGGGAATAGCTGCATGGGAAAGAATCTTAAGACTTTCATGCTTAGACCTTCAGGCTGTCCTCCCCATGTGGATTCATTTGATCCTTGCTTACCCAGATACAATGTATAAACCCATACATTAGTGTTCCAAATCTTTCCCGGGGAGCTGTGGGAAATTTTCCACATGGCTAATGGTTTCTAGATTCTCCAGAGGTCAATTTGAAGCCAGATGATCCCACCATAATTGGAACTGATGGGCCATGTGGTACAACCTAAAGCCCCAGTCATCCTGCCATCATGGCATGAACAGGCTCAGAATCAGCTCCTGATAAAATAAAACAGAGGCAAGCCTTAGAGAAGGTTAAATCCTCCTCGTGTGTGTGTGTGTGTGTGTGTGTGTGTGTGTGTGTGTGTGTGTGTGTGTGTACTCATTTGTGCATGTGTATGGAAGGGAAGTCACACATGTGTGAGTGTATGAAGAAACCAGATAAGTCTTCCTCAATTGCTTTTCACCTTATTTTTTGAGGCAAAGTCTCTTAGTAAACCTGGAGCTTATTGGTTTGGCTAGGCTGGCTGACCACAGAGATCCAAGGATCCACTTGCCTCCTCCACCTTTCGGCACCAGCTTACAAATGTGCGCTACTACAATTCTATCTACAGCTCAAGTTGCCATGCCTTCAGGGCAAGCTGTTCCCTTACTAAGCCATCTCTCCATCTCTTAATTTCTTTAATATTTAAATAATTTAATTTAATATTTAAATAATTTCTTTAATAAAAAAATTTAAATAAAATCAAAGAGCTTTTTAAAAGCCTATCTTTACTTGCATATATTGCATTCCAGACGGGAATCTGGAGCCCAGTTATAGATGTAGCACATGATGTGACCTGAGCATCTCTTTCTAGGTATGCTACCATTTAAGTTACTAAGGGTAAACAAGTAGCACCATCAAAGTTTAGTTCAAACAAACAAATATGAAGTCACAATCACGTTATTTCATGTGGCTAGGTTAGAGAATTTAAATAAGGAAGAGAGGTCTTGGTTAGCATTGGACTGCCTCATTTTTTTTTTATTTATAAAGTCTAGACCTACTTTTTTGCATGTTCCTGATCTAAGGTGTGATATTTCAAAATCAAAAGGACCAAGGTATTCACTAGCTAGGCTAAATTTTAACTGCAGTACAAACTCTGAAATCTCCGCATGAATAGGACTTAATCTCTGCACCTTCTCACTAAGCCACAGCTCCTAAAATCATCTTTTGCAATAGCACAGCTCTGTGAGTCAGCCAGACTCAGGATGAAGTCTATGGCAGTTTTCACAGCTCTCTCCTATCTCCTACCCTATCTCAGTCACTGTGGCGACTCCAGACAACAGTGCCTGACAGTGAGACTGCCGCCTTCTGCTTGGGTGCTGTTTTTCTTATGATAGCCTGGAGAAATCCAGGGTCATGTGTTTCCCTTGACTTTAGGAATCTCAACATTGCACTGGTTGATGCTCATTTCCTGAACAAATAAGGGTTTATTTGCTGGGGTTTGTGTGTGTGTCTGTGTGTGTCTTTTTTGTATTTTATATATGCTTTAGTGAGAAGGTAGGTCAGATACAAGTACTCAGCCACAGCTCAAACCTAAAGGCAAACATGAACTCTATTTTTATAGCGTGGGAGAAGTCTTGTATATCTAGGTTTGTCTTGACCTTGCTATGTAGCCTTGAATGACTCTGAGTCCTCCTGCCTCTACCTCCTTAGTCGTGGGATAACAGAACTTCACTGCCGCACTTGGCTTCTGTGGCACCAGGAATCGATCCCTAGAGTGCATGTTAGGCAAGCACTACTCCAATTGAGCTATATTCCAGCCTGTAAAGTTCTTACACAGAAGTATATCCTCATAAGTAGCTTCTTTAGTATTCTATATCCATTCTCTCCTCTCTGTTCAAGTCTTACTAACAGTAATATAATATTATAATTTCCATAAATAACTATAATACCTCTCAGAGAAAATCATCACATTCTATAGAAAAATCTATAACACAATGACAGCAGCAAGACATGAATGATTATCATCTAGATTTCTTACTTTCTATAAGGCATTGTGGGAAAAAATACGGCATTATAGTTGCCTAATTACTTAAGCACATACTTTTTGGAAAAAAAAAAAAAGAAGAAGAAGAAGGTGCCTAAACACTAACACTACAAATAACAAAGAAAGCACAAGCCATAGTTTTTAAATTGAGTTGTACATATGAAGCAGCCAGAAGGCAGTTCTTCCACATCTCATACCCCACAGAGGCCAGTTTGTGCAGGCATCGCTAACAGTTTTCAGGTTTGTTCTAGGGAAAAGGAGGCATTCCAGTCTTCTGTTCCCAAGGGGGCTAGGCATAGGGAGAGCAGCCCACTTGAACATAAAGAATCTGGTCTTTGCAGCTTCAGTGGAGATGGCTGCTTTCACTACCCCATTTATTTGTGCAGCCACACATTTTTTTTTAATCTACAGAGATCTTGAAGCTTTTACTAATAGGCTTTGAAGTCAACATGATAGAGAAACCCATATTATTTCTTCATAGATAGTTAATAACTGCCTTTGAGTTATTTTTTTATTTATTCTTCTCTCATATATTACAACCTGACTAAAGTTCCCCTCCCTTCTCTCCACTAAACTAAAGTTCCCCACATACCTCTTCTCTCCCCCAGATCCATTCCTCCTCTGTTTCTCTTCAGAAAAGAGCAGACCTCCCAGGGATATCAAGTAGACATGGCATAACAATATACAACAAGACTAGGCAATACCCTCATATCAAAGCTGAATGAAACCACCCAGTAGGAGAAAAGGATCTCAAGAGCAGGCAAAAATGTTAGGGAACCCCCACTTCCACTGCTAGGAGTCCCACAAGAACAGCAAGCTACACAATCACAACATGCATGCAGAGGACCTACGTCAGACACATACAGGCTCCCTGATTGGCTGTTCAGTCTCTGTGAACCCCTATTGGCCCTGCTTAGTTGATTCTATAGACCATGTTCTCCTACTGTCCCTGACCCATCTGTTTCCTACAATCCTTTTTTGTGCAGGATCCTCTAAGCTCTGCCTAATGTTTGGCTGTGGGTCTCTGCTTCTGCTTCTGCTTCTGCTTCTGCTCCCATCAGTTGCTGGATGAGGCTTCTCAAGACAATTAGCTAGGCTCTGGTCTTTGGGTATAGCAGAATATCATAAAGAAACATTTTATTGACTTTTGATCTGTAGTATTTGGTTCTATCCTAGATTTCTGGGTTATCCAGCCTCTAGTTGCTAGCCCTCCAGGTAGTATCAGGCATGGACTCCCTCTTGTGGCATGGATCTCAAGTTGGACAAGTCATTGGATGACCATGCCTACAAGTTTGGCACCCCTTATACCCCAGGATATCTTGTAGATAGAATAAATCGTGGCTTCAGAGTTTTGTAGCTGGTTGGAATCCCAGTGACTCACTGGAAGCCTTGGCTTATTACAGAAGATGGCCAGTGTTAGTATTCCAAGTTATCAGGAAGGATTGTTCTTTTTCTTTTGAATCAAGGTCTTTATTCATAGTTAAAAACAAACCATTAAGGTGAAAGAGGCACATACTAATGCCCTATATTTAATAATGAACGTGGTCTTCATTGACTCCTATTTTGTTTTTTTAAATTTTATTTATTTTTATTTTTATTTAATGTGCATTTATGTTTTGCCATGGGTGCTCAGTTTTCTGGACCTAGAATTACAGACAGTTGTGAGCTGCTATTTGGGTGCTAGGAATTGAACCCAGGTTCTCTGTAAGAACAGTCAGTGCTCTTAACCACTGAGCTGTCTCTCCAGCCCCATTGACTCCTTTTTCTAATCATTTATTTTTGTAGCTCAGAGAAAAGTAGAATGCAAGAACATGTGCTGAAAAAAGAAAAACTTTCTACAAAGAAATATGTACAAAGGCGTTTGAACTCCTGAGAAATAGCTTCAGAGTTAGCCTATGTCAATACTAAAATGTGTAGATATCTGTGTTGGCATAGCTTACTAAGAACATAGCAGTACATCAGTAGAGTGGTATTGTGTATCACATTATACATAGTGATTTTAGATCTCAGAATAGATGAGTCCACTAGGAGGAATTTTAATCTCTATGTAACTTAAATGCATGCCAAACCAATTACTTTGGAAATGGGGGCCAAAGCACCAAAATTTAAACCACCAACTGGTCCTATATACAGTCAAGCTTGGAATCACTGACTGGAGTTCTTTGGGATTCAGTTGTCATCTGTAACATGGAAGCATCAGTGATGTAGTGACTGAGCATCTTCCAGCCCAAGCTTTTCAAATCCACTGTCAAATTTCTTGGAACAACGATGCTCATAAGACAATGAGAAAAATCCAATGGGTTCTCTTTTGGCTTCAGCTCTGAGACTCTGATGAACATGCATGGTCTCCAAAGTTTATAGCTTCCCAAGATGCTGGCCATCTCTATTTATTCAGTCATTAATGGGGGGGGACATTAGCTATCCAAAGAAAAATATGAATCTAACATGAAATATATGAACAAAGATGTTAGAGATGGAAAGAATTCTTTTTGTAAACACAGGAAACACCTGTTTATTGACACCTCCCTGTTGGGAAAATTAAGTCTGGACGTTTCCTAATTACAGATTCATATCTAGTATATGTTAGGTAACAATCCCTATGATTCACTATTCATTTGCAAAAGACATTGTAGCTTCTTGCTTTTTCCCTGATGGTGCTCTGTTCTCTTCTTTTCTCTCTCCCCCAGAACAGATGTCTAATGAGATATTCCAGAATCAACCACATGAGCTTTTATAGGAGGCTCTGGGAAGAAGAAACATAGCAAGGGGCCCACCTGCACAGCACAATCACCTGCTGGGAGCCACTCTGTCTCCATAACACCTTTTCCCAGAGCTCTTCCCACCTCACAGATGTGCTACTAAAGGACTAAATAATACACATTACATTCTAAGGTACTGTGAAGCAAGCGCCCATATAAATACAAAATGCTTGTCCTATCAAGAGGCAGCATCTTCGAAGGTGCCAAACCACCCCCTGAGGTCAACTGGCTTGGAATCTGAAGCAAAATGTCTCTGTACAGCAAAAGTGGCATGATTCAATCAGCTTCCCCTACCCCTAGACTTCAGTACAGTCCATGTACAGTCTCCTGAAAACTACCTGAATATGCAGACCTTTTCACCCATATGAACACTTCTGACCCACCAGCAAGATTTTCTGTTGTTATCTTTTCTGTTGTCTCCTGCATCCTCTGTCCATACATTCAATATTAGAACACAACTGACCAGGACCATGAAATGCTGTCTTTAGGACATGACATGGCTTCTGCACTCATGCACTTACCACAGTTGAAGTAATCTGCACCAGGTCAAACCAGCACAGAACGGATAACTCCCAGGTCCCAGCCTTTTCTAAGGAGCTTTCTAAGGAGTTGCTGGGGAAAGGGGAATTCTTCTTTATTAAGCATGTGGCCACTGGTAGGATTTCCCACTCTCCAGTGAATGTCCCAACCTCCAAGCACATATATGTGGCACTAACTGGGCTTAGTGGGTTATAAACTATTTTGTTTTAATAAAGACATAAAGTTGGAGGGAGGATATGTTAAAGATCTAGGACTTGGATGGGGAAATGAGGAGTAAATACCATATTTTGTGCATCCATGTGAGAAATTCTGAGGAATAAACTTTAAGGTATTAAGAAAGGTATAACCCATCATTCAAGCTCTGATTTAATTAATCACAGCTACCATTATTCAGCATGTACCAGATGCTATCCTGGTTTCTTTTTCACCTAATTCTTTGTTTTACATATTTATCTATTAATTGTTTCTGTGTGTGTGTGTATGTGTGTGTGTTCTGTGTGCTCTGTGTGGTATGTATGTGTGTGTATGCTATTTGTGTGGTGTGTGTGTGTTTGTGGTGTGTGTGTGTGCTTGTGTACATGTATGGAAGTCAGAGGACAACTTGGTAAAGTTCTTTTTTCCCTTCTGTCATGAGGATCCCAAGGACTGAATTTGAGTTGTCTTGATACCAAGTGCTTCTGCCACCTCACTAACCTACTTGCCTGATCCATTCAATATATCTGCAACATTTATTTTACTAAGTTAGTCAATAGGAAAAACACCAAATCTAGGGTGCAGCAACCAAGACCACAGGGCCAGAATATCCAAACTCATTCGTGACACAAAGTGGGTGCTTTTACCCAGTCTATAGCTGCTTGTTCTTTTTACTTTTTATTATTTTGTACATTAGAAGTACTTTCAATTTTTTCTTTCCAAGTTTAAGTACCATAACCAATGTACAAGTCTTTTATTTTCATCTATTTAAATTTAAATTCTTGTACTAGTTTTGAGCATACACTTTCCCCTCTCCCACCTCCTTACCTCCCCAACAATACCACATACACAACACACATACCACACACACACTCATACTACACACACACTCATACCACATACACACACCACACATATACACACACCACATTCACATAACACAACACACATGTACCACACCACACACACACACACACACACACACACACACACACACACACACACACACACACACACGAAACTGCACTCAAGAAAACTGATTCCCTTTCCTGGCAGGTATCAAGTGCTAGGAGGCTTCTGCAGGCTTTCTTTGGGTTACTCTTCCCTATACAGAGTTATTCCCTACTCTAAACCAAACCAGACTATTTTTTCCCTTTGTTTTGACTTTGGGTTCTTGTTTTGTGGAACAGGGTCTCACTTTATAGGTTGGCATAGAACGGGCAGTGATCCCTCTGCCTCAGGATTTCAAGTGCTGAGATTACAGTTGTGAGCTACCACAAGCAGCCTCCATGTTTTAACCTACTTCCTGATTTCCTGATCATTTGTTTTACATTAGTGTTTAATGTTCTATCAATGTCTTTTATTTCTTTCTGAAAACATATTAAAATCCTGTTAGGACCACAGAACCACTCAGCAAGCCTGGAGTAATTCATCTAGCTCCTGCAGGCACCCTCAGAAACTGATCTTCAGTCATGGATAGTTTTGTTACTCTTTCATCACTGGCCACAATCACAGTGGTTTACCTCAGCTGCTAAATACTTCCCACTCATTTAGAGCCCAAAGCAGGAATCAAGCAACCAGGATGAGAGGTTATGCAGACCGAGAAATGTGTAATCATAAACAATGTTCACTGTCTCAGGGGAATCTTGGGCTATGACAGTAAGATTAATAAGAACTATCAGAGCGAAACAGACTATTTGGTTTTTCATAACAAATAAAATGTTTGAGAAAATGCTGATTAGATAGCATTCCCATATGTTCATCAGCCATATTTTTTAAACTGCTTCTAATAATTACTCCTATCTTCCTTATGTAGAATGTACAGGAAAGAAGGAAGTTTATAATGACTTAATTGGGCATGAATTTTAAGCATGGTGACCATTTGGTCAGTCCATGCAAAGGGATGAGTTAAGAAAAATATTTACAAATTCAGAAAGACAATCTGGAAAACTGAAAACTTGTGGAGCATGATAGTTCCTTAAAAGGAAGCAGGAAGTTATGAAAATAGTACTTACAGGTAAAGTGAAATATATCTGATCATAAGAGATTTTTAAAGTTGTCATAGAGCTATTAACCTCCCCTTCACACACACACACACACACACACACACACACACACACACACACACACACACACACACAGCTGCCCATATCCATCACAGCTCAGCTTTTTCAAACATAAGAAGAGTAGAGGCTATGTCTGTATCATTCTGAGGGTAACATTACACCAATGCCCCATACTTTCTCTAACTCCAAAGCTCATAACTAAGAATGACCAAGCTCATATTTGGAACTATAAAATGAAAAGGAAGAAACTGAGGTGTTGAGCATCATGTTGCACACTCGCCCACAAATTCACCCTAAGCCTCAGCTTAGGAACCTGAAGTCACCATATAGTGAAGAAGGCTAGAATGTGAAAGTTGCCTCACTATTGTCTGTTGTCTCTGTATGGGATGGTATAAAACATAATCTTCCCCTATTTAATGGATTGCTTCCCTTTAAGTAGAGCAGGCTAGCACCTACTTACTTTATTTTCTTTGATGGTCTTATCAATGACTTATGAGAATGAATCTTCAGATCAGCTAGAAAATCAAGATGTTTTAAATAATGAATGCATTTTTAAAATAAGCATAGCCTTTGTTCTGCACACAACTCCTCCTTAGGATTTCAAATGTTGTTTTCTATTTCTCTTTAATGCCTATGAAGCTTTCTGGAATTATAACTGTAGGTTCCCCCACCCCACCCCACCCCACCCCACCACCACTTCCTGACCTCTTTTTAGCTACAGAATGTCTTTTCATTGTCTTGCCTCCTTAAAGACAAATTAGCTAGATGGGGCATCAGATGATTCATATTCAAGCTTCAGCTCTACCTTTCATTGCTCTTAGGACCTTGACTAAACTAACCATCTTTCTGAGCCTTGGTGGCACCCGTACATGTCCTGCTTCTCCCCCAGCATTGGCATCTCCAGGAGAAAGAATGTGCAAAGCTTTATAGGTCACTCATCCTCACAGGATGCATCAAGCAAATTGAAGCTTCTTGTAGTTCTGTGAGCCTATAACTACTGCCGAGGTTTTCATTTCTTCTTCTGCAGCCCTTTTCAGTAGTGCATCTACAGTCTTATATAGAGAAATTTAGTTTTTAAGTATTGCTAATTTATTACAATGTTATACAACAGGAATTCAATCTGCATATATTTAACAAAATATGCAGTTTTATAATTATGTGTTCTACAATTATAGATAGTGTTACATTCTATACTATGACATTTATGTATATACTTGTAAATTAATCAAAATCCTTTTAAATGCAATTAATAACACCTGACACAATAAATCTATTATCTGATTATAGACACATATGCAATTTGAAGTTGTTAGAAATTATTTCCACATAATGTATAATAGCAATACTAGAAAGAATGCTGTGTAATAATTTTATTACAAGATCAAGTTGAAATTTATTTATCATTTCCCATTTTTAATCTATAGAAATACTTGTTTGGCAGGTTTTTGTTTTCTATTGTTGTTAATGATGGTATTATCTGGTTTATTTGCTGTGACAAATAATAACAATTAAAATGGTAAAGAAAAAAAAACAACTCTGTGCAAAAAAAAATATGTTTATAGGGGAAATTTCTAGAGGTTTTTGCAAAGTATTCTTCAGTTTCTGTTTTTAAAGTATTGTATCATTTAGAAAATATACAAATAACTCATTTTATGATAGCCTTTTGAAATTACTACCTATTATTGCTTTTTGTGCACAAACAAATAACATCATTTTTATATATATTCATGATTACTGGAGAAATTTAGGATTGTTCTGCTCACTGCTTTTAATTACTTTCTCTTTGAATTATTTCTTCTCATCCTTTCTTCATTTCTGCATTTTCCTCACTGACTAGTGTTATGTATAGGTTGAATATCTCTTTTATCATAAAAACAATTCAAAGTTTTCATCTGTTTCTTAATATTACTTGTGAATCTTAACATTATGCTTTAACTTTTTGAAACTCAAACTTGGGAAGCAATTTCTCCCATAGTCCTTTCTGGAAAGGGATTCCTGATGTAAGTGTACATCAGTTATCAATCCAGAATGAAGTCAGGACAGTGGTCCTGATGACTGACGGTCTTCTCAGAAGCCCATTTGAAATCCCTGGCCAGAGGACTGTTAAGTGTGGCTGGTGAAGGGGTTGGCCCTGACCCAGACACAGCTCTATGAATAGGCAAGAAGGAGATCTACTTTACTGTGGCATCTAGCCAACGATGAGGACATGAAAATTCTAACACTTAGAAGACAGGTCATCATGTAACTGAGGGAGTTGGAAACAGAAGGAGTGACATCCTGCAGAGAATGGTGACAAGTATAGGATTATACCAGAAACAATGTTGCTGTTAGGCACTGACATACCCAAAACATAGAATCTATGCTGAGAAATGTGAGTTTAAAAGAAGTTCAATTGGCCTCGGAGTTCTAGGATTTTCATTGTTCTCTGACTGGATTCATCTGCATGTTGAGTAGAGATAAACCTCTTGCTTGTTTTACCTTTAAATTATACACCCTGGCTTCCTATACATCAAGAAAGCTAATTGTAGCTATTAGTATTCATACTTGACACCAGTTATAGTCTTGAATCAGTTCTAAGCCTATTTTATTCATTGTGGCTTTCAATGTTTGAGCTTTAGAAACTATTATTTTTCTTCATGGTATGAGTTGAAGAAACTGAGATAGAAAAAGGTTAAATAACTGGCCCAAGGTAAAATCAGCATTTTCAAACTACAGAGCCTAGAACTAACACCTTTACCATATTCCAAATAGCCTGTATTTATCAATAAAAATTTGATAAGAGTTAGTTTAACATAAATATTTATACATGTGAAATCATATAAATATGATTTCTTGTCTATTTATTTTTACTTATTCTGATTGATGAAGAAAGGTTAGAAATTATGTAAAAGATGATTAAATTATTTCAGTTTCTAAATCAGAGGTTTCTGCTTTTATTCCACCATCTGATACTTCAAGGAAGAATATTAGAGAACAATAAAAGTGACATGTTGAACATAATCTAAAGATATTTCGGGGGGGGATTAGTTTAAGAGAGATTCAGTCAAAATAATAACAGTTGGCCTCCAGGTTCACAATTTTGGGGAAATTACAACAGAGTCATTCCAAAAGGCTGTATCACCTGGACTGCTTTTGTTTTTTAGTGTCTGGTCCCTTTTTTCTGAAAATGCATTAACTGTTAAACAACAAGCAGACCAAGCAGTGAATGACACTCTGCCTAGGCCAAGTGGAGATCTTAGTCTCCAGAACACTGGCCCCAGGGACACAGCCATTGGAACCACACAACTCCACACAGCTCTACCCTAAATCCAAGCCAGCAGGGAAAGCCCCAGTAAAACCCAGCTCTCTGTACATTCCAGCTCCAAAACCCCACCCCATTCCCCAACCCCACCAAACTCAGTGACAATCAGAAACACACAGACCCCTGGCCTACATCAGACTAAAAAACTAAGAGACCCAAAGACTCAAAGACTAAGGGACTAAGAGCATTCCTCAGTTCCTATTGGATCAAGAATGGCTATAGGAGACCCTAAGTTTCTCAGCACCTACTGGATCACAAGTGGCCACCTGAAACCCACAGTGTATCAGCACTTACTGAATTAAGATGTATCACTATAACATAGGATGCACTACCTCCAAATGGACCAAGAACCCAGATTGGACCAACATAGGCTTTCTGAGACACAGACACACACAGAACAAATTGCACCAAAATCAGCTATCTGAGATTCAGACAAATCCTGCAGTGAACCAAGGAAGAAATGGGGAGCTGCCAGTACAAGAATACATAGAACAACATAATGAACAACATGGAATCACCGGAAGAACCTGGTGCTTCTACAACATCAAGACCTGACCGAACATAACAATACAGAAGAAGCAGAAGGGAATTACCTTAAAAACAACTTTATGAAGATAATAGAAAGAAGCCTTAAAAGACAATATAAAAAAAACTCCATTAAATAAATAGAAGAAAATACAAATGAAAAATTGGAAGAAGCTAACAAATCCGTGGAAGAAAATAAAGAAAACCAAGAAAGAGAAAGCAAACATGAAAGAAACATTCCAGGAATTAAAAATTGAAATAGAAGCAATAAAGAAGGCACAAACCAAGACAAAGCTGGAAATAGAAAATCTGAAAAAAAGACCTGGAACCATAGACTCAAGCATAACCAATAGAATCCAAGAGATGGAAGAGAAAATCTATTTGTCTATGTGTGTGAGGACAAGTTAGAGTGAGAGGTGGCTTGCAGCAAGTGATGAGACAGGATTCCCTGCTTCCCTCCCTCCCTCCCAACGTGTGTCTCAGGCCTCCTTCCTTCCCCACATTTTCTGCTTTTTTACTTCTTTTTTCTTTACTTCATTTTCCCTTTTCATGTCTTCCTCTCCTCACTGGGAGATACATTTGAGGTTTTTCCCCCCTGAAAACTTCTACTTGTCTGGCTCTTGCTAGATTTAATAGTTCAATTGTGCAATCGAATTTTCATCTTCTGAGTCGTCCACTAGATTCTTCCCTAAACGACCAGGTTTTATTGATTCAGCCTCACCTCAGAGTGATCCTATGGAGTCCAAGTTTGGTTAATCTCTCTCCACAATGACACTGAGACTGTGAGTTAATGATTGTCAGAGATGGAAGTACAGATTTGGGTGCTGGATTGAATACCGACTTCCTGCACTTACTTCTGAGCATGCCGTGGTCAGTTTTAGTGCCAGTCTTCTGAGATTATGATTTGAATGATCAGAAGGGCTATATGATACAAACTGGACATAGTGTGAGTTTATAATAAATTTAGAGAGGAGAGGAGGGAACTTTTAGTTTTCATTGTACAATCATAAGTTATTAAAGATTGGAACATTTAAAATAGTAAGAAATGCTGTTACACATATCCTATATTGTAGTATATACACCATACACATTATAACACAACATATACTCTCTCTCTCTCTCTCTCTCTCTCTCTCTCTCACACACACACACACACACACACACACACACACACACACACACACACACACAAGCATATATATATATATATCTTTCTTTAAAAATCCAGAATTTATAGCAAAGTCCAGGGACTCTTGTCAATCTTATTCTACCTTTGTATAGTGGATCATTAAAGATCAGAATTAAAAACATGCAGATGTCAGTTGAATTTCTATTCAAAGATATCAAGATGAAATCAGCTGAGAGACATGAGATCATTGAAAAGGAAACAGAATAATAAGATCAGGAACGTTTTTAAGCCTTGCTACAGCAGCAAATGAACCATAGACTGACAGAGTCAAAACTTCAAAAAGATGTATGCTGCTGGGCTCTCTGTCAACTCCAGAGTGGTAGATGTGTGCCAACACATTTCAGCTGAAACAGTAAACCAGAATTATAAATGAGTAACAGAGATAATGCATTGAGACTCTATAAAGATAACTTTAGGTGTTCTATGGGCTGAAACTATAGTTTGAAGTGAAGAAACAATCACTTATGCTGAATCCAAATGACTTGACAATACCTCAAGGATGATTCTGGAATTTCAGCTTTATAAATCTTTCATGTTATGTTCAGATTTCATGTAGTTTTCACTGGTGACTCTCCCAATACCAGAGATAGATCTATGTTGGCTTCAGTTAAGTATGTATACATAGAGTAAAGCAAAGAATTCTGCTTTCCACATTACTATTGTTTTAGCTAAAAACACTTCTTGTTTAAACAGAAAAGAACTCTGTTTAAAATTTATATAAAACCATGCCAAAGTTATTATATTTGTATTAAACATCTGCTGCATGAAGGGCAGTATGTTGTACACCAAAGAGATTGTAAATACGTTAGACAATCAGCCTCTGGCTGTCTGGTTGTGCGCTATTATCAGTATTACATACATGTAACATATGAACAATCAGATGTGTGAGAAAAATAATAGCACAAGATAATGTGCACCAACAGCACTCGAGGGATGGTGCTGATGAGGGCAGTAACAGGACCAGCAGGTGGAGTTCTGTTTTTGAAGTTGGTGGAGCTTGTTCTAGTGCAGAGAGATGTTTGGTTAAGAGTGAATGGATCAATGTACTTCAAATCAGCCCCAACCTAAGAAACATCTTAGTTAGAAAGCAACCAAATTTATTCTAATTGCTTGTAGAACCTTTATTTACAAGAGGATTAATCCAAAGCAGATGATGTGGATTTTACACAAACAATGCCCTTGTCCAGTTTGCCACTGATGTGCATACTGGTTATCATAGCCAGATGATATGCTGTAAGAACTTGATAATTTGGAAATTGTTTGATTGCATTTGTGCACAGCTACTGCTTTCTCTAGATTGTTGACCCATCACAATGATTTGTATTCTTTAAAAGTAATTATTTATCTTTATTTTATGTGTATGCATATTTTGACTACATGTATTTATGCACAATACATTTATACCTGCTACCTATGGAGGGCAAAAGAGGCAGTCAGCCTGGAACTGGAGTTACAGACACTGTTAGTTGTCATTTGGGTGGTGAGAATTGATCCTGTGTTCTCTGCTAAAGCAGCCAGTGCTCTTACCTACTGAGCTATCTCTCCAGATTCTGGTCTATGTTCTTAGATACACACTTTTCTCTCCACAGATACTTAATGTAGCTGACCTTAATAACAGAGTATTTCTTTTGATAATCCTTTTCCAATGCTCATCCCATAAATCAAAATTCAGGTTGGTTTACAGAAGAAAGTTAAATACTCTAAATATCAGGTATGTTTTTATATGAATACTTGGCTCTATGTGTAACTTCATCTAATGTATCTGATTAATATTTGCCTACTTATATTATTATTAACTTCCCACTCTACTGTTGTTTATCAAGTTTCTTTAGAACTAAAGGTACGTTGTTTTCCCAATTAGTTGTGCCCCAATTGCCATCTATGGAGAGAATTTCCCAACTAATTTAAAGAAAGTGATAATTAACTCTACTATCCAGAGGCACAATCTTGAGAAACTGCAGGTTGTCATCTTTCAGCATGATGCCATACAGCAACAATAGCTATAATTTGGCTAACTACTCCTTATTTATTACATCCATGTGATTGGTCTTCAGAAGGGAGTAGCTTTTTAAGGACCTTTGATGATGATTATGCTATGCTAGATTCTGGTCTTTTAATATAGCAGAGTATCATTAGAATTCATTTCATTGGTTCCTTCCACACACATACCTTTTTATTTTTGCTAGTCATGCTTAGTTCTGTCCTGAGTCTCTGAGCTATTCTTTTTTTGTGTTAAAAATATCATTTTAGAAGTGATCAAAGCCTGTCCCCACAGTCACGCACTTTCTCCAATAAGGCCATACCTACTCCTACAAAGTCACGCCTCCTATTAGGGCCACATCCTATGAGATTATGAGGGCTAATTACATTCAAACTACACATTCCACTCCCTGGAATGATATTGTAACAATATCATGATGAAAAATGCATTTAATTCAACTTCAACAGTCTCCATAGTCTATCACAGTCTCAAAGGTGTATAGTCCAAACTGCAAAATCACTTCTGAGATTCATGAAATCTCTTAACTGTTATCAGCCATAAAAAAATAAAATAGAAAGTAGATCACATACTTCCAACATATAATGACACAAAACATGCATTACCATTCTAAAGGTAAGAAATGGAGCATAATGAGGAAATACTACACCAAAGCAAAACCAAAAACCAGCTGGGCAAACTCCAAACTTCCAATCTCCTTATCTGATGCCAAAACACTCTTCAGATCTCCAACCTTGTTCATCTTTGTTGACTGCAACACACTTCTTTCTCTTGGACTGGTTGCTGGTTCTACTCCATTAGCAGTGTTCCTTGGTAGGTTCCACAACTCTGGCACCTATAACATCTTGGAGTCTGCAAGGCAATCCAGGTTTCAACTTCAGAGCTTCACAAAATGGGCCTCTTTAGGCCTCCATTCAGCGTCACCCCTAACACATGTCTGGGCTCAGAGGCTTTTTTTTTCTATAACTGTTTCTTCTATCCTTAACTCTAACTTCAGGACTACATGGCTGGAACTGCTAAATTCTGCTGCTTACTGGGGCTGGAGCATGGACTCTTTGTTTAGTGACATCTTCACCAGCTTTCAGTTTTAATTTACTGCCTATGCTTGTAGCTCTGTAGACCAAACTGGCCTCAAACTCAAGAAATCTACCACCCACTTCAACTGGGATTAAAGGTTTGCATCACCATATTGTGTTCTAAGCTTTTCTTTAGTTTCTTTTCACAAGCTGAAAATTTAGCTGGATGGGATCATTTCCTGAGTCACTATTCCCTTTATTCTTTTCTTAATCTGTTTATCTTCATGAACACAGAATTTAGCCCTGTTCCTTTTCCTGGTGCTCTCTCAAACACTTTTCCTTGCTCAACTTGTCTCTTTTTATTATAAATCTATATTACAGTTACCACTAATAAGCACATCACAGAGCCTATACTAGTCTGTTTTGAGATTTCTTCTGCAAATGGAATTGATCCCAAATCTTCACTTTAATTTCAGGTAGACTCTTTGGACAAGGGCAAAAGGCAACCACTTTCTTCATCAAAATATCACAAGAACAATTTCTAGGCAAAATACTCAAATTTTTCTCCTCTAAAACCTCTTGAGTAGGTCCCTGATAATTCAAGTAGCTCTTAGCACCTCTGTCTTCCATGCTCCTACAGTATAGCCCATCAAGCAGTACTTAAAGTATTCCACTGCTTTCATAACCCCAAAAATACCAAAGTTTAAATTCCTCCAAACAAAAACATGATCAGGCCTATCACAGCAATACCCCACTTCTGGTACCAGCTTCTGTTTTGGTTAGTATTTCTATTGCTGTGAAGAGATACCAGGACCATAACAATTCTTATAAAGAAAACATTTAATTGGGGTGGGTAGCTTATAGTTTTAGAGATTCAGTCCATTGTCATTATGACTGAGAGCATTGCAGTGTGCAGGTAAATGTGGTGCTGAAGCTGAGAATGCTACATCTTGCAGGCAACACGAAGTTGACTGGCTGTCACAATGTAGGAAACTTGTTTAAAAAGAGACCTGAAAGTCCTCCCCCACAGTGACATACTTCCTCCAACAAGGCCATATTGAATTCAACAAATCCACACCTCCCAATAGCATCATTCCCTGTGTGATTATCAGAGCCAGTTACTTTCAAACTACTACATGCATGAATCTCACTAGAATTATAGATTGTAAAACTTGAAAAATATCAGTTAGGACTCCCATTTTCAGGGATGAACTCAAGTAGAAAAGCATTGTTTCCATTGTTTCACTATGGATTATCTCTCACCAAAGACATCTATGACCTTTGTGGCTCAAAGGCCTTGAGTGTGGGGAGTATGGATTTTATTTGTAGGTGGGAATTTTATATTAAGAGGAGGAGCTTATGACATTTCTCAGATTGCAGTTGAAAATGTGTTTTTATACAAAGGCACAAATTTTAAAATTAGATTATATTTCTTGCCCCTAAATGTGAAAAACATGAATTATTACTTGAAGAGGGTACAATTCAGAAAGAAAAAAACCATGAAGAACCTCTGTTTAAATCTTGTGAGAAAATTTTAATCATTCAGAAAACTACACAAACCCAACTGTTTAGTAGGAAGAGGATGCAGAGAAATGAGGATGTCAAGGTCTTCCTTACATAATAAGTTAGACTCCATGAGACCCTGTCTCAAAAACAAAACCAAACAAAACAAAACCCAAGAGAAAAATAAAGAAACCAATGAATTCAGTAGAATTATATTTCTTGATAGTGGTGACTTTCCTGGAAGAATTATTTTATTTAACTCAGCAATGACGATAATATTTTCTTCTAAACTAGAGGTCCTAAGTTTTAAGAATTGACTTTCCTCATCATCCTTGGCTCTGCTCTCAGTGGTAGTAATTTGAAGCATGAGGTATGATTTCTGATTGACACTTATGAATTTAAAGCAGAAATTACTTCTAAGTACAGAAAGACAGTTGTTTCAGTCATGAAAGCATTGACCAAATAGCTGGAGATATTTTTTCTGTAAGGAGAATGGTGTATACTGAGGGAGATGGCAAGGGTGCAGTAGATATGTATGAGTTTGAGAGGCCGGATGACACAGTCTATGATGCCTTGGAGGGGTGATCCAGGGGCAGAGTGTGAGGGAGAGTAGGAGCCAGATGAAGGAGTTTTCTATAACACCTAACGTTGCTTAGACCTTCAGAGACACACCCTCCTAGGAGAACCATGTGGCAGCTTCATATACTATCTTTAAAATAAATGTCATACTTAAAACCCTGAGAATGTTACCAATTGTAGCACATGGAACTGGATATGAATCCTATATAGACACCAGGGAAAGTTTTGAGACTTTAACTAGAATAGTGTAGCTCCCCTTCAAGTTCATTAACAAAGAGTATTAAGTGTTGACCTTAAAAATACTGATAAATACTGAACAAATGCCTGAAGAATAATTTAGATGGACATGTGAACAATGGAATAGAGATAGACAAATGCATAAAGGCCATATCAAAGATAAAACACTTGTCAGATAAAGACAAAAATTTCTAATAGTACCATGGCTCCTCCAAGAAATAAAATTTAGGTATGAGAAATGAAGTGGAATATATTGAGGAAGTCAGTAAATATAATTAACAGCTATTGGTTATCAAGTACTTTGTATGTAAAGTTTGTTTAAAATTAGATTGTGCTGAGAGACTTATGTACTTATTAATTAATTAATTAATTAATACAACTTTCTTTGTGTATCCCTGGCTATCCTGGAACTTGCTTTGTAAACCAGGCTGGCCTCAAACTAAGAGATTTGCATACCTCTACCTCTTGAGTGCTGGGATTAAAGGTATGTTCACTGTTGCCCACTCTTTATTTATATGTATGTATATGTCTGAGTGTCTGTGCCTTGGAGTTCAGAAGAAGGCCTTGATTCCTTAGGGCTGAGTTCTGGGAACCAAACTCCGATCCTGTAAAAGAGCAATATGTGCTCTTAGCTTATGAGTCTCTTCCTGTCCTGGATTATTACAATCTTTTTTTGTTTTGTTTTTCAAGATAGAGTTTCTCTGTGTATCCCTGGCTGTCCTAGAACTTGCAATGTAGACCAGGATGGTCTCGAACTCACAGAGATCTGCCTGTCTCTTCCTTTCAAGGGCTACAAGCAAGAAGCACCTCAGAAGAGGAAACCTTGAGGATTGTTTCCATTGGCTTGGCCTGAGGGCATGTCTGTGGGACATTTTCTTCATTAATGATTTGTGTGAGAGGGCCCAGACCATGAGGTTATAAGAAAACAGGCTGAGCAAGGCAGGAGAAGCCAGCCATTGAGCAGCCTTACTCCATAGTTTCTGCTTCTGTTCCTACCTTCATGCTCCTGTTTGAGTTCCTTCCTTGACCTGTGCTGTTAGAGTAAACTCTTTCCTCTGTAAGTTGCTTTGGGGCTGATGTCTACCACAGTAACAGAAAGCAACTAGAACACATCACAGCAGTTACTGGATATTTAGAACATTGGACAAGCTGTGTTAAGTGTTACCTTATTATCAGGTCAGGTACAATAAGGTATTGGTTGGATTTATACTGACAGGGCTAGAAAGGAGGCAGGAATTTAAATGAAAAATATTTTACATTCCATGCATTCACTTATTAATTCATGCAACATTGTTAGGCAGTCTTTGCCAGGCTCTGAGCTGGGTGTTAGAAGTCAGGTTCGTGGGGTGTGATCTTACCATGTATCAGGAATTGTTCCAAGGAGTTAAGAATTTGTCATTACTCTGGAAAATGACAGAAGCAAGAAAAAATAGAGTGCCTGTCCAAGGTCAAATAGCTAATGTGTAGTATTTGAATTACACTGCATGGCTCCAAAGTTGACATCATCATCTAACAATATATACTACATCTCACAATGTCATGGTTTGGATAAATGTCCCTCAGATGCTCATGTGCTTGGTCCTCAATGCCTGGAATGACTGGAAGATGATGAAGTCATTAAGCTTACCAGCCTCTTCCTGGGGAGCCATTGGCTGTTGGCACATATTAGTGGAGGAGGAGTCATTATGTTAGAGAGGTAGCCATTAGTGAGTTAGTCATGCTCAGGAGACAGTTCCACACCTATGCTGATGTGGTAGACCTGGTTAAACTCAGTAAATCACAAAACAAAACCAAAAAAGACATGATAGTGAGAAGAGGGGTGAGGGAGGATAGAAAGGGGTGAGATAGTGAGTGTGACCAGCATGTATTACATACATGTGTGACACTGTCAAAGAACTAGCTAAAAAAAAAAAAAAAGGCAAAGCACAGTGGAAGGAAATTATGTCACTGAACTATGTTTTTGAGCTTAATATTGGGAACTTACTCTTTTTGTGTTTTCTGACCTGCACAAAGCACAAACATACATATTTAGATATGGTATATCTACAGCAAAAAGGCCAAATTTAAAGGGGATGGATATATACCATTTTATAAGGATGAATCTGAACTTGATAGTGTAGAAAGGAGATGACAATAGACCTTGTAAAAAGCTCAGGGTGTACATGCTGTTTGCTAATGGTTTGTTTGTTCTGAGTTAATCCCCAGCCTAGGCAGTACTGCCAGGAGGAATGCGGAGTTTTGAACATAAGCATACCTGGCCACAGAGAAGGATGATGTAAGGGGAGAAGCACCTGGATACCATGAGTCCCAGAGACAAGGCTGACCACCTTGTCCTGCAAGATGTGAAAGTTCCCCAAGAATCAAGAAGCCACACTTGACTCAAGATTGGTTGGTAGCAATAGCTGGGGCTGCTGGGAAATGGGGAATCTCCTACACTTGTGGGCCTGATCTGGAGTCAAATTCAGTCCTCATCTGGGTTCACAGCTCTCTTGGGAAATATCACAAGTGATTTTTTAGAAGCTTGGTCCTTTTTTCAGAATTCCAATTGCATGAATATAAATATTAGGTTTTTGTTTAAATAAATAAATATATATATATATATATATACTCATATGTGTGGATACACACATATATAATGATAAATGTGTATATATATATTGCCATTTAGGACCCATGTTCTTTTTTATTGTTTTTTGATATAATGATCAATGTTGTTTTATCTTCAAGTTCATGAATTTCTCTACTACTGTTGAGGATCAGATTTTAAAATTTGAATTATTGTACTTTATCTGATACTTTCTTAGTATCCTGCCTCTTCCTTGACTTTGTGTGTTTCATGCAAATGCATCTGTGATTGTTCATGGATGTGTTCATGAATATTTATGTAAAGTCATTGTAGGTTCTCCTACCAGGTGGGTCCCAGAGATAAATCTCAGCTCCTTAGGCTAGGCAGCAAGCTAATTTGTCCATAGGGCCATCTTGCCCACTCTCCACAGGAAGGGTATAGTGGGGTAGGTAGTGTGTTTACGCAACACCACAGATCAGATCATGGGTGTACTACATGGGTGTACATGGGTGATATGAATGTACTACTAAACCAAATATTTGTAAAAGAAAAAAAAGTGGAACAGGTAGCCATAAGAGTTGTTCAGCCTCCTTCTTTGGAAGTCTTTCTAAGCAGAGGTGAGGAGAATCTGCCCACCTTTAACATCTCTGTGGAGTGATTACCTAAAACATGGTGGGGTGTCTCTATTTTTCCAACCTTTCTTCAGGGAATATAACTACCCACAGAAATGATTCTCAAATCCAAACTACTCAGATCCTAGGAAAATTGTACCTAACTGCATGTTTTGTCTCCTTTCTGTCCACTGGAATAATTATTTGTATTAATTTGAGCTTTGGCTTGATCTAAATCACTGAGATAACACTGAAAAGATTGCAGTGGCATTCTGAAAATGCCAGTTATGGTGTTTGATTGATGGGTTCAGAGAAACCTATTGACTCACACTGACATCATCCAAAGGCCACCGGTCAGCTCACTTTGTGGAAAGGGAAGGATTGCTCAATATCGTCTAAAAGTTTCAGGCTCATGTGTGGAACATCTGAACAGGCTTGCTTGCATTTCTTGGCTTGACTTCTACCCCAATTTGCAAGCCTTGTTTTGGATTTCAGTTTTAGTCCCTTGACCTCTTGTCTATTGCTGTTCCCATGAACTATGCTCTATGGTTAAGTCTGGTATTTACCTTTCCATGGTCCAGAATTACCTTTCATTTTTGTTTCTGACAGCCTTTGAGAATCAGTTTGTCTTTCCTAAGAGAAGGCTTTCTAATTTCACTATTATGGAATTTCCTAGTAATGGGAGTGAGGAAACACCAAAGAGGAGAAGGGCCCAGGAGCCCTATAAAAAGGCCAACCTCAGGCCACTTGGCAAATCTACCAGCTCTGAGACCCCACTGTGTTCCAGATGATGCATCTTACTTTCAATAGTTGGTTACTTTCACTCTCTCACAATCTTTATTTCTTTGTTTCTGGGTGTCTAATTTTTTGTTCACTGTTCAAAAGGCTCTGAACTCCTAGAGTACCTTGGCTCAAGACTCCAGTCCTTAGGCAGTCAACTCTCTGTTTAAGATTCCCTGTTAAAACACCATTATTTACTTTCTTAACTGATAAACAGCATCTGTACACTTCAAAGGAAATATGTGGGGCTGGGGAGATGGCTCAGTGGATAAGTGCATAGTACTGTCTGCTTAAGCAAGAAGATCTGAGTTCGAATCTCCATCATCCATTAAAGAACCAGGTTTAGTTATGCACCAGCAATCTCAGCACTGTGAGTGTTAGAAACAGGAAGACTTGTGGGTTTTGCTGATGGCTACCTTAGCTCCAGGGGTGATGAGTGATGCTGACTGACTCAGAAAGGGAAGGGATAAAGTGAAATATCAGCATACCTGATGTTTTACCCTGCCTTCCCTGTGTACATGGGCATGTAGATATACACATACACACACATACACAGACATAAACACTCACACATGCACAACACACACATAAACACACATGCACAACACACACACATACATACACACACACATACACAACACTCACACACACATACACACTTGCACAACACTTCACATACACACACACACACACACACACACACACACACTACACATTTACAACCACATACATACCCACATACTAATAAAAGAAAAACAGGCTATATATAAGGTCTTGCCTTGTGTTCCTTGAACATTTAGAAGATTCATTGAAGAAAAGGAAAAAAACCAAAAGAGGCATCAGTCTTTTGAGAAGTATGAAGAAGGTGCAATATGGAACTTTTTAATAAAGATGGTTTTCACCTAAGTGTTTGTCTGTGCCAAAATAGCGGGTGCAAGAAGAGTGGTTAAGTATGCCTGAACCTGTTTATAGCTTCCTTTGATATGAGAGGGATTTTCAAAGATCAACACATAGGATGACTAGTTTCAGCCAGGCAGTTTTCCTGGAATATCTGACAAAGGTAAACAAAGTGTTGTTTGATATTTTGGTAAGAGACCAGAAATGGAAAGCAAAAGCTATAATAGCTTATATCTGCATCCTAGAGTGGAGCTAGATAGAAGTAAAAGATGAGGGTGGGTCCAAATACATGTAATGTAATAGTTGGAATCTGAAATGTCCTTTTATGGTGATGATGCTAATTTTGGTAAGTATCTTAGTCTAATTTCTATTGGTGGAAAAGAGTTTATTTCAGTTTATAGCTTATAATCTATCATGAATGGAACTCAAGGCAAGAAGCTTCAAGTAGGAATTGGAAAAACATCTGCTTATTGACTTGTTCCCTATGACTTGTTCTTTCTACTTTATTATGCAACTCAGGATATATGCCCAGGGATGGTACCACTCACAGTGGGCTGGATCCTTCCACATCAGTCATAAAGAAAATGCCCCAGAGGCTTGCCTACAGGCCAATATGATGGAAGTTATTTTCTTCATTGAAATGCTATCTCCCCAGATGACCCTGGCTGTGTCAAGCTGACAGAAAATCTAACCAACATTGGAGATTATATAGACTCTGGGAAATGAGGTTTACTTAGCAGATATAGACTGTTAAGGACAGGCCTTAAAGATTATAATTTAGCTGTGTTTCTGGTCCTAATCTTTATTCCCTAGTTAACTACAATATGAACAAGCCACAAGCTCTTACTATTGTGGACTGTGAACCAGTGCCATACCCTGCTCACCACAATGGACCGAGTTCACTGAAACTGTGAGCCAAAACAAATTCTTCATCTAACAAATTCCTTCTGTTAGGGATTATGTTGAGATAATGAGAAAAGCCTACTAATACATGTCCCTTCCTTCATGGGCCTTATATTAAGCAAATTGATAGTATGTATGATAGGGATGCTGCAGGAATTTTGTCAAGTTAGAAAAATTATTACTCCACCTACCTAAGTTATTGAAGCCTAGGAGGAGGCATAGGATTTGCTGAATGCTAATGCTGAAAAACTTCTCCTTGATACCAGACAGTGATCTCATATTCATTAAATAATCTGAAGTGTCTTGATATTATTCATTAAGTCTTTTAAAGGGAAAAATGAGGCCATAAATCTGGTTCTACATTAAACACAAATCTTTTTGTAAGGATGAAAATTTTTTTCTTTTACTCATCTAATAGAAGAATTAGTTATATGCATTTGCCAAGCATAATTCTCCCCTTTCCACAGAGCTCACCTATGGCATCCCTGAGAATGAGATTTTAGATCTGCTTCAGTAAGTACAAAATTGTCTCTACAGATTAGGTGAGTCTCAAGAGAAAAAGGCAGTTTAAAATAAATTCTTCTAAATCTACAAATAAAAATGAATACTAGGCAGGGACAGGATAAGCAGGTTGTTAAGAGAAGAGGCAAGATAACGTTTGGAGGCAGGTATTTTCACTGCACACCCTTTGAAGGAAGGAAGAAAATAGCTCACAGAAGGTAAACTATATTTAAGGAATGGCAGAGAAGAAAGCAAACACTATGTTCCATAGTTAGCATGAGGTTAAGAGTCCAGTCTATATAATGAGTCAGGCTTAGCAGTCACCATTAGTGCAGGTGCTAACATAGTGGGGTTTTCTTATAATGTATACTGAGCATCTAGTACTACAGACAATCATTGTTGGCCGCATCCTAGAGTACCAGTGTTTATATTTTGCATGCTCAAAGCCTTTCACACAGAATTATAGTTCTCCATTTCTTTCCCCTATCCTCTCAGAGAAGTCCATACTGTATTTCTACCTTCTCACTCTCAAATGAGAATTCAGCCAGGGCTGTTCACCTGTAGACACAGTATACAGTACTACACTGGTTCTGCATCATGTTCAACTTGTAACTGGCAAGACAAGCTTTTGAATGAAATTTTCCCAATCACCTCTCTATAGTGTCTATGACATTTTTCATGTTGTATGCCAGGATATATGTTAAGCCACACAATTGGAAAGACTAAGATCAGTTCTGCTTCTTTGTAAGAACTCTTACTATGTGATAACTGCTCTTTACCCCATGCTTTCTTTTGGAGTCTTATTTTCTTTTTTGGAAGACTGCAAGGATGTTTATGAAATAAGACCCACAGTATTTGTAGCATTTATTGATTATTCAGTAACTATAAAGATGAAATGATTCCTCATGTGTCCTAAGTGTTGGAGTACTTTCCATCTCTATAGATGGCCAAGTTTCATTAAAGAAGAGAAAATATTTTCTTTGAAGAAACTGAGAAAGTATGAAACACTTAAGCAAACAAAGCTTAGGTTTAGAAGTTGGGGCATTTAATTTTGATCATCAGTGTCACTGGATTAAGAAACGTTTTGATAAGTGAAGCATACCTCAGAGTGTGTCTACAGGGTTTTCCCCAAGGATGATTGACTAGTGAGGGTCCTGATGGATGGATTAATGTCTTAATGGCATTATTGAGAAGCGGTAAAATATAAGTGATGGGTCATAAAGAAACTTGGTCATTAGGACCTCCGGTATTATATCTTGTTTTTGCCTCTCCTGTAGTGTCTTTTCTCCACTTCAGGCCTGCTGTGATATTAACATTTTGTTCTGCCAAGTCTTATCTTCCTTCCTATTCCGGACTGACATCACCTAAACCATGATCCAAAGCAAATCCTTTCCCTCAAAAGTTGATTCTGTATTTTCCTTGAATTATAGGGTGACACGCTATTATTTACTATTGTACGTGAAACTAGTTTGCTAATTGCTTTCATCTCATCTTATTGAGACATTGCCTGCACCATGTTCATATTTTCCATGAACTTGATATCATGTTATTCTCTTGATGTTCAGATAATTTTATGTATTCACATATCATTGTTGGTTTTTTCTCCCTTATTGGTTTAAATGTAACTATGTGCTTTACTTTGCATTTATCAATCTTGAAGTTTTCTAAACTTCTTGCATGTGTGGCTTGAGGCTTGTAATACATTTGGAAAACTGAATATATCATACACTGAAGTATTTTTGTTCAGCTTTAAAGTCTCTTTAGAATATGAGCCATTTTTTTTTTTTCCTCTGCAACTCCCCATCCCCTCCCTGGGCAGGGAGCATACAGTCCTATGGTCCCACTGACCCATTAATGCTTAGGTCAGTCTCCAGGAGACCTTGAATAAGGATATACAGGGATGGAAAAAAAAAAAAATTCAGAGGGAAAGATGAACACAAAGAAAATATAGGTGTAGCAATCTTATTTGTATGTCTACCCTTGATAAGCCATGCTTATCATTCTTATCCTCTATATAGTTATTGTTAACTCTTCCACATTTTAAATTCTTTTTACTGTGTTTTTTTTAATAAA